>JAOVYX010021272.1:0-15962 GCA_035668315.1 Drosera spatulata | reverse complement strand
CAAAGTCTAACTTCAATCACATTGATTTCAGGAATGTGTTTGTAATCCTAGATCTCAAGCATCACTATCATGCCTCACTTTCATTCTCATATCTATAAATTCTGTTACTGTTTACCTTATTTATCCCCTATTTAAATTTAAGCTGTCTTAGGTGGGAGCATCATGTAACAGGAGTAACAACAATGATTAACTAAAGCGCTAAGCCATCCCAGGTAGTTTCCTCCCGCCAGAAGCACATGAAACATATATAGGACGTATGAATGGGTGGGGAAATGAAGATAGCTAAAATGAAAGTACAGTCATATAGGACGTATGAATAGAACGTATAATGAGTTGGTTACTTTTGGCATGGTGAACTCTCTTACGATCATTATCAGAAATATAGCATACCTTCCTGCAATCCTTGCAGGGCCTAGCTTAGCCAGAGCCCGTTCCACTTCTTCACTAACCTATTGATCCAAACAATTAACAAATAAGACAAATGAAAACCTTCGATCAGCATGAAATACAGATTGCATCAAGTAAAACAAAATAAACATCCATCTAAATTTGGGGTCATAAGTTGACCACCGAGTATTGAAGGAGAAGTGTTAGGCGTCAGAGGATGTTCAAATACCAAGGGAATTTGAGCCATCTACTAGTGCCTAGAAGGCTAGGCAGGACCTAGGCAGATACCCAAGTGGATGTCTAAGCTAATATATTTTTGTATTTCAAACCTTAACAGGTACTAAGTGATCACTACATTGATAAACATTAACAATAGTACATCGAAATAGATTGAATATTATCAATGTAACAAACCATTTGATTTGTCGACATGATATGAGAACATATCTATACCACAGACATTCTTATGTGTGTTTCTTACACACTTCGATGTACATTTTCCCTCCGTTTCAAAAAATATATAACCATTTTACTTTTATATATGCCTGAGGCGAAGTTTGACTCATATCGCGAGACGATCAAACGTCATTTTTTGAAAAACTATCGTGAAACACTAATAATAATTTAAATCATGCATTTCAACCTGATGCCAATAACATAATTTATCCGCGAAATTAAGACGATAAATGAAGCTTCTCAAAATGCGTTTTGAATAGTGTAATGATTGGTAATGTTACTTATAATATGGGAAGGATGAAGTAATATCTTTCGACAGTGCAAAGACTATTCCCACCAAGTGCAATATCCTAGGTTTTGCTACTATCCTACTACATGCACCTACTTTAAGTAGCAGGCATCTTGCACAAGTTAAACTTCTTATGTCACAAGCAGGACTCAAAAGTCCAACACATCATCGCGAATAAAGGGAAAAAAGGTTGAGTATACACTGTACAGATTCAAAATGACAAAAGATACACAAAGAAAGAAAAGGATGGATGAGAGAAAGGATGCATCTTACAACTCTACGAAGAATAGGTTCCAATGATGAGCAAAGCTTCTGCAAACTGTCCACCTTCAGAGCTTCTACGATCACACTGCAAGAAACATTATCAGGCACTTAAAGTTCAAAACCCCCGACCCAGAAAAGTAGCACACTAGTTTAAGTATCATTTCTCTAAACCCAAAAAAGAACTTGCTATGTATTGGAGCAAAAACCAATCCCGCTACATTAAATAAATCCTCCTTCCAAGAACCTTCAGCTATAGCCATTTCACCAAAAGCAAGAAAGCAATAGCAAGTCTCTTCCCAGCAAAATACCTAATCTCTTATTGGCACAAATTGCACGATGACGGATCAAACCGAACAGACCTCTACTAAAAGCCAGCCAAGTAGCCAAACATCCTAATTCACACTACTCCGCAAAATTCTGATACAAGTCATTTTCCCTTCATCTCAACCAAATAAATCACAATCCTACAATCTCCGACATCTTCTCATTCAACAATCTGCATACACCTAACCCCACAGCAAGCATCTCGTTACTCCATCTCATCCCATAACACTTTCCTTTCCTGATTTTTCATGAACAAGCACTTAACTTCACTACATGGATCATTTCCGGCACCAACCAAACCGAACTCGAAAGAAACCACTACAATACACTTAAAATCCCCAATCGAACTCGAAAAAACAACCAGCACAGTTGGACAACAATCGAATTTTCACTTCAACGAGAAATGCAATTTTCATGCTATTACACCTAGCTAAGTTGGGGCGCTTGCGTTCCGGCTGCTCCTCGGCATCAACAGAAGGTTCCAGACTCCGTTTCCCCCTCATACTGTTCGACCGCTCCATCGACCTCGTCTGTCGCTGCATTCTCCAAATCCACAAGAACCCTAACTGCACCAAATCAACAATCACCGAATCAGAATCCCAAAACAGAATCGTACAAACAAAAATTCGCAATCAAAGAACACACAAATACACGATTTGACCTCGAAACCCTGGAATATCGAAATCGAGATCGAATTGCTGAGTATCGAGCGGGGAAAGCAACGAGCAAAGTGGGAAATGGTTGTTGAGTGATTTGGGACACTGACGAGTGAGACGACAGATGATGGCGAAAGATGCTGATGAGGCTGGTGTGTTGGATTCCTCTCTGCCTTCGATTGCGGGGGGAGTTTATCTGAAACAGCGTGTTTGTTTTGATGATACCCTCTGCTCTACTGTATCAGATCAGATCTTTTTAACTTCAATGCGTTTCTCTCTTTTTTGTTTCTATATTTTCTATATTCTCTTTTCTCCCTCTTTTTCCTAACGCTATCTAAAAATCTTCATTTTAAATGTCACACAGTATCTCGTTCGATTTTATCGTAATTTATTGTCACCCATATACATTGCATATATATTGTCATTTAGAATCAATTGATGTATAATATGTTTCATGATGAGATGTTCATAAATATAAATTAAAATTAAATTATGTGTTTTTTTAATTTAATTATAATATTTTTTTTATTAGTTTCAACATAAATATAATATTTTTTTATTTGATATTAATTTATATTAATATAATCAAATTTTTCATTATCTCATTTTTTTTCTCTTTAATTCATTTTTAAAAATCCCACTTACATCCCATTATCTTTAAAAAAATATTTTTCATCAAATTTCATACAAATTCAATACATACATAAACTTTCGTGTTATGTTAAATCGTTGATAATTAAATAATATTTTTTCGTTTTTAATGATTTTTTCTTGTTTTTTGGATTTTTTCTAATCCTTTATGTTGGTGGGTTTCTACTATTGGTCGAGGAAGAAGGGTCTTGTCGTGGGATCCTGGCCGTTGGTTGGCCACAAAAGGGAAAATGAAATTGCCTACCTTTTATAAATTTTCCCTTTCAAAAGAGTCCAACATGCCACGTCACTGTAAAGCTCTCGTATCATTTTCTGGGCTTATCTGCCCCATTTTATACTGCCTGCCGAGAGGAAACGGTGGAGCGAGCCGGAAAGATTTGAGCTCATCTACTTAATGGAACAATGCAATTCGAAGGGACAAATGAAATTCACCAGCAAGATTAGGCATAATTATTCGACTAAGCACCGTTTAGCACGAGATACAGTATATGACAATAGCCACTGGCTTGACCAGTAGCTACTCTTGCCTCAAGGCCAACAACTATGATACAGTAAATGATACTCCTGCGTTTCATATTAAATTTAATATTTTATTTTTTATATTATTCAATATATATTTTGACGAATTTTGTTATTCGTCTTAACGACGTAAAAAAATTATATCACTACCCCATGATTGAAGCATATAATTTACGTTATCATTAGTATTTCATGATAATTTTATAAAAAATGATTTTTGATCATTCCATGATTCAAAGTTTGTTTTTTTTGATGACGAGGGTGTCCGAACCAACTCGCACGCACCTCAACTAATCCCCCGGACACTGACAAGACGTCCCCACCAGCATCGGTTAAACCTTTGACCGAAGTCAACGGGCGTGGTCAACCTGAATTTTGAGGCTAGTGGGATTCGAACCCAAGACCTTCAAGAAAAAGGTTGATTGATACGAGTCAAAGTTTATCTCGATAAACTCTCAAATTAAACCGTTGTATTTATTCTAAAACGAAAAGAATACCAGCTGACAAGCAGTGGAAACTTCCATATATTAACCGTAATAGTAACATTGCATTATCACCCTCGAACACAACAAATTCCTCTTCGCTTTTAAAGTAAAAGAAAGGAGTATAAAGATGTCAGGACTTATTAAGATAAATTTGGCTTACATCATGAGAACGATGAGATTTCATCCTACAAATAGTTGTTATGGAATACCAGTGATAGTTCATATTTTCATTCATCAATAAGACAATTTTTTCTATGACATCAATTCGGGAATCAACTAAACTTCTTAAAATATATGTTAGTTAATGTTATTTGTAACAATGATCGCCGATTTTATAAGACTAAGGAAGTGCATATTTATATGGTTCGGCTTGAGCTGTGTGGACTGTGGAGATCGCATACAACATTCTCACCAATAAACACCCACCTTACAAGGAATTAAAAACACATCCTAAAGTAGACATAATGAAAACAGAGTCGCAAAAGGGGAAGTGAGCGAGCAAAGCAGCTACTATTCAAGTATGGTTTTTATTTTTTATTTTTGTTTTAAAAATTAAAGAAATAAAAATATTTGTTATTGATTTGTGTTTTTCAGATGGATAAAAAAAAATGATTTCAGTTTTTTTTTTTTTTCATTGAGTATGATATCCAGGATGCTTTTTACTCCTTCCAAAAAAGAAAATCATTTTATTAGGTGAAATGTGTGTATTGATCACAGATTTGTTATTTTTAATAATGGTATTGATTTTTACTCTTTTCGATCCAAAACAACCCATACACAAAACGCACCCTACTCCCTTCATTGGCATGGCTGGCGATGGCAGAGCACAACAGAGGCGACATCTAAATGCACAATACAGTCAGCTTCTGCCAAATCAAAAGTCGTAACACGCACAAATCCACCCAAAACCTTAACTAAATTAAATTGATATACCAAGTCAAATATGCGCGCATTAGCTGTCACATATATACACGAATCTTCCTAGCTAGTGCTTAACTCCACCATTACTTTCCCACTTGACAACTTTCCTATATATACCAACTAGTTCCTTCATTTGCAATCCATCACTCATCATCATTATCACATTCAAGTTTTAAGTTTCCTCATATAGCACAAGAGCTTAAGATCAATGCAAATGCAGTCGAAACGTCTCGTTGCATCGGCCAACTTTCTAGTGGTTCTTAGTTGTTTTATGGTGGTTGGGCACGGAAACCTGTACCAGTATCTGGACGTTACGTGGGGGGAGGGTCGGGGTAGGATTCTCGACAATGGCGACCTCTTGACCCTCTCGTTGGACCAGTTCTCGGGGTCAGGGTTCCAATCCTATAGTCAGTATCTGTTCGGGAGGTTCGACATGAATATCAAGCTTGTTCCTGGAAACTCCGCTGGCACCGTTACTACCTTTTATGTAAGCATTTGTCTATCCCTATCGTTTTTGCACTCTTGTTGGAACTAAGTATTGCTTAGGAGTTTGACTGATGATTCGGCTCTACAGTTATCATCTGAAGGAGCGACACATGATGAAATAGACTTCGAGTTCCTGGGCAACCTATCAGGGCAGCCTTATATAGTCCACACGAACTTGTATGCCGAGGGACACGGCAATCGGGAGCAGCAATTTTATCTCTGGTTCGACCCAACTGCTGACTTCCACACATACACCGTCCTCTGGAATCCTAACCTCGTCGCGTAAGTTCTCACGCATACCTAAACCAGATATAAACTCGTAACTAAAGCACAGCAACAGATGTGGCTATAATGGTCTTCAATCAGCTTCTATGTTAGTATTGTTCCAGTTCTCCCTCATTTCTAGTGCTGATTTCGATCTTTTCCTTCCATTTTTTTTCAGATGGTACGTTGACGGCACACCTATAAGAGTGTTTAGGAACATGGAATCAAGCGGCATTCCATTCCCACACAACCAAGCAATGAGGACATACGGAAGCATTTGGGACGCTGATAGCTGGGCAACAGAAGGCGGCCGGATCAAGACCAACTGGACTAGCGCACCATTCACCGCCTCCTTCGCCAACTACATCCCCAATGCCTGTGTCTCGTCGACCGCCTCTTCCTGCAACAACGTGAACCCAACCGATACGTGGTACTCACAGGAGCTTGATTCGACTAGCCAAGCACGACTGACATGGGTTCAAAACAACTATATGGTCTACAACTATTGCACCGATTACCGCCGATTCCCTCAAGGCCTCCCTTCTGAATGCAGCCTCCAAACTACATCCTAGTTGGGTTGTTTACGCACAAAACGTAAATTCTGTAGCCATTGTTCCATTCTATCTGTCATTGGATTTTTTTTGTTCGATTCTAAATTGTATTTGTTATATCTAGATTCGCATATTTGTACATTGTTCCTTTTATTCATTCATCGAAATAAGATTAGATAAAATTGAAATATCAATAAAAAGTTATCTTTTTCGCATCATCTCAGACTTTAACTTTCAAGTTTACTCGAACAGAAATAACCAATCATTTCCCCAATCATGTCATCAAAAATCGGACTTTCTCCGAGTGCATCATACAACGATCTGGTTCAGATTGTTTCAAAGCGACCTAGTAAATCTGAGGAGCTGTGGACCCTTGAAAAAGCAGAGAAATGGGCAGTGATGGCAACTGGGCCGAAGTCGTGTCCAGCTTACTCGGGCCCGGGTGTTGGGCAATGATCCGAGCCGAAACAGAGGGAACTGGAAAATGAGACGGCCCAAGGTTCTATCAAATGATTTGTCGCATGTCTCGACCCACGAGCCTTAGATCGAAGTACGAGGTGATTTATATCTCATCAATTGACGTAACGCATTTCTTTCGTATATTAGGTTGCACTTGCTCTAACATGCGAAAACATAAACCAAAACCAATAATACAAAAGAAACTCGAGATTGCGACGAATCGGTCCCATTTACTATATCTCTCTTTCATGTCCTGTTTCCATCAAATTCATTTCAGATCAAGCGGTTAACCGTGAATTCCATGCATCTTGCGTTTGCTGGACTCCTCTCTGCATATAAATACATGGAAGCTCAATATATCTAAAAACGAATAAAAATACAGGATTGGAAAAACAGAATAGCAGCCAAGCATAAACATACACATGAAAATGGAGACTACTAAGCAGAAAGCTGAGGTTCTTCTGAGACTGTCCGCGGCTATATTACTGATCCTCGCCGCCTGCTTGACGCACACCAACGCGCAAACCAAGGTTCTCTTCGACATCTATGAGAAGAGAGCCACTTCGAAGGATCTCCCCGTCCTGATGTAAGAAGAATTCCATTTTGTTTATGCAGTGATTTCAACCATATATATATACATGACGAATTGTTTCTTCGTCGTTTCAAAATTCACAGTATAGGGGAGTACGTTTTCTTCGCAGCAGCGAGCTACAATTTGCTTCAAGTGATGAGATGCTTCTCCTTGTCTGCTCAACAGATCACAGTTCCAAAGTTCGCGCTCTCTTACAGCGTTCTGCCTTGGCTATTCTTCATCCTCGATCAGGTAACTATGTACTAACTGCCATGGCATTTCCGATAAGCTGTACGACGTCTAAGATCAAACTCCGAGTTTGTGGGACCCACATCCATCCTGTGCTCGCTTGCGATCGGCTCATATAGGGTATCGATATCTCGATTGAGATAGTTAGGTGAAATCTTCATCAAAATTTAAGAATTTGGGTCACTTGTGTAGGCCTTTTATAGCTCATATGTCAATTTACTTCATTCATTATAAAAGCTACACTAGAATTGCGGAAAGTATGAGAGTAGCTAATTAACATTAATTTCCACCACGAAAAGCAAACTTATAAAGGTAAACCATTTCAATCTCTTTTACGTTGTTTGAAATCCGTCCATCCAAAAGAAAAGGCCGAAAGTTTGACAGAAATGTCACGCAACGATTAGATTACATGATTTTTCTTTATGAAATATAGACTAGTCACCTAACATCTCGTACCGATTACCTGATAGAGTTTCTACTCTACTTGATGGAAAATAACACCATTTCCTGTTTTTTTCGTACAGGCTGTTGTCTATATGCTGTACGCCATAAACTTTGCTGAGGTTGGTGTCGCGATTCCGGCCTTGTTTGGTGTTGATAGTCTCCAGTGGCTCAAGATGTGCAGCTACTACACCAGGTTCTGTTACCAAGCCGCCGGCCACATCCTCTGCAGCTTCACTGCTGCGTTCCTCCTGATCTTCGTCGCGGCCATCTCTGCCTCAAATGTTCTACGCTTTTATTCCCCTAAACACTTCTTGTCCCTCAAGAGGTCACTCAAGTAATTTTAATGTACAAGCTTAGGAGATGAAGTTCTCATATATGTTATACAATGGCATCATCTAATAACATCTACTGTTATTTATATGTTGTATATCATAGACCGGTTAAATGAAGAAATTTAGCGGTTTGATTAGATGTGATCAGGTACCACTCCACCCATGGGAGAACATGGTTATCTTCTATCACGTTCCTGAGTTAACTAACCTTGAAAATTTGATTTATGAGTCATTCATAAGCATACACTCGTCCTATCCTATCACAATCATGGGCAATTTCCCCCAACGCATTCGGATACTAGGAATACCCGACGACAGAATTCTATTACCCAAAACAAGTCTTAAATAGTATACACATGCAAAACGAGCATCTCTAACCTCAAACAAGTCAGATTGTGCACACATTACTCTAAATACGTTGCTATAGTACAAACACCCACACATCTCATGATATCACAAGGCAACCAAACTGAACCAAGCTTTTTACCCAGAAATCAATCATACCAAAAATCTGAACTGATTATAAAAAAACTCATTATCATTCTCGACAACTCTAATCAAATACACTCAAGTTGAAAGTGGATAAGAAAAAAGTTCCGAAATAAGCTCAAACCCTAATAAAACATTTCTTCGAGACTGATTAACACTACTAGTAAAGTGGAATAGAGCATACCGGGCGCCAATGTCGTTGTCACCGCGAGGAAGAATCGGATTTCCCGTTGATTTGGGCGCCGACTGCATCATTCCATTACAAGATTTGATGTTCAATTTTAGGGTTGGGTGCATTTGGATACGTAGTGCAATTAGGGCTGGGTGCGGAAAATCAATCGTCGAAGTCACGTTTGGATTTGGGATAAACAGTTTTTTTATTCTCTTTTTTTTTTCTATTAATGAGGATAAACAGTTTTTTGTTTAGTTCTTTCATTAGATTTTATTATCATTATCATTATTATTATTTATAATAATTTTTTTAAATAAATATCTTTTCATGGATTGTTTTCAGTTTAAGAGGTTTTTTTACTCCATCTATCTTATTTATCTGATCATAGTTTGATCTGATACATATTGGGGTTTGATTTGTATCATGAGAAGAACAAACATCATTTGAAACGTTATTATTAACGGTTTAAGTTGTATATTTTAATTCTGTATTGGTGTAGTAATTTTTTTGTCTCATTAAAGTCAATGGAACTCCTCAATATGCATCATATGTTATGTTTTAAATTTCATGCTATGTTTTTAAATAACATACTTATATCTTCATTCTGGGACGTAATGAAAATCACAGCCAACAATAACGGAATCAGGTGTTCCCATCAATGCAATAATTATGAAAATGAGTAGATACTCGAGATGGAACAAAGTAGAAGCAGAAACAACATTCTTATAGGAATCGAGGTCGAGGCCTACCATCATAATCATGCACTCATTACTTATTATGAGACCCATGGTTATAAAATCCTTACGGGCCCAGGAACTTCCTGGAGTAATTAATCCGATGTTTCTCGGAAAGCCGAACTTGTGCTCATACTTCACATGGAATTGACAATGACTGCATACTAGTCGATGTAATGCCATATGAACAAGCCTAGAATTTAAAAACTCGGGTATTCCGTGAAATATAGAGTCAGAAGAGAAGGAGATGAATCCTGCAACGAATCTTGATCCATGATGAAAAATAGATGTTGCAAAATCAACTCTTTCTGATATAAGAAAATCAGCACATAAAGAAAAACCAAAAATAAGACCTTGAAAGGGGAAAAGTTGTAGACCAAAAGAAAACGAATAAGACTTGTGCTATCAATGTCGAGGACTAAAAACATTGTTGGTTTTCCCGAAAACAAAAATACATCTTGTGTGTATAGGTAATCTCATCGATTTTTTTTAACCAAACCTTTGGGCACTACTTGAAACAAACGGAATCAAAACATATGCGATGTGATTCTCTAAACATACACTTGCGTGTCGGAATTCTAAAAGTGATTGAAGGTACAACCATAGGATGGCGATGACTTATCCTAGAATTTTGGTGATATATGATGATCGAATAACAAAAAGTCGTGTCTATTGTTCTCTCCAAATCATCGTATACGGAGGTGCTTATATTATCCTTGATGGCCTCAACTACATAATGGTCCATTATTCACCCCATCCAGGAGCGGACTTTCTTGAGACAACATGCTTTGCTTTGCCATAGTTATATCAATCGTATTCGTATCTTTATCTAATTAATGATTAGCGGGGTATATGAAAGTGAACTAACATTATGTCTGTTGGTGATAGCCAAATAACATTCCAAGGACGATGATATACGTTGCGTCCATTTGCAACGTCGACAACAAAAGCAGCAATGCACGACAAAAATGCCAAGCTTATACATGCAACAAGTATATGCGTATTATTAAAGACTGTCCCACAAATACACAACCTTCTAGCATAAGGTATATGTTAAGCACACATTAAACTTTCAATGACGAGAAAGTTTGGAGAAATTTTGGCAAATACATTATACACAGATATAATATCAATACCAAGTTGAAGCTGATGTGCTTGTGAAACTGGTGCAGCTGACTGTCGTCGAAGTATGTGAAGATCCACGACCACTTCATGATCTTCAGCTCCAGTTTTCGGTTGGCAAGTGAATCGTGATCGAATTTACCTTGCTAGCTAGAAACACCATCAGCAAGCCTCGCCCTGAGCTCTTTCCTTAGGATCTTCCCAGATGGAAGCTTGGGAATGGAATCCACGAAAAAGACGTGGCCGATTCTCTTGTAGAATACCACCTACAGGATGCAACCCAGATTTCCTGGTCAGTCAGTAGCACCAACTGGTAGGAATGAAAAGAAAAAACCATAGCAACGCTAGTGTTTTCGAAGAAATACAAAGTGGGGAATTCCCGGTGCGGATATGCTAGAAAAACCTGTGAGCCAAACGTATGCTTGAATTGGCATATGAACTCATCATCTTAGGCCACTGGATTAAGCTATGAATCGAATGCATCTAACACGGCGCTTATGAGCAACTATGGCATGTTAGGACCAGGCTGCAGTGCGCCTCAGGCAACTCTACCCCTACGTCAAAATAGAGTTCAATTTGAACTCGCCAGCATCCGCCCACATGGGTTTACACGTGTTATATGAACTCAAATGTCTTATTCTCTCTCAGCCAACCCCGTACACATTCAAAATGCTTTGAATCATGATCTAACCCCCAAACTGATCAAGATACTAGCATAGGCAGCAGGGTGGTTGTGTGACTGCAGCCAATACCTAAATGAGCCAGGATCGGTCAAATTAAGCACACAGCTGCCTAAAACAGCGGGGAAACACTGTAGAAATAGTGATTCAGGCACAGCGGGGAGTAGTTGGCAATTAGTGTGAATTATTTCAATTTGCTGCAGCAAATGCTATTATGCTGGTTTTATTGGATAAACCACGCCTGTTCTTCTATGTTTCCTCATCCCAAATTCAACTGGGCGCTACAATCTTCGGCTAATGAAATAACGCAAAAATTGACTAGTCTTCCTGGCATGGCGACACTTAACTCTCTATTTACAGTACAAGGCGACATTATTCATGAAATCATTGATACTCGTAGATAGTAGTCATGCTAAAAAAAATTATGGTACATGAATCGGAATTCAGATTTTGTACTCGATCATACACAAATGTGCAGTAGATCTAATGGTAGAGTTCCTTTTCCTTCACTCTCTTTCTTTCGCTTTTCAAAAATTTTATATCCCAATTTTATGCTTTATCTTTCATGAAGTGACATTTTTCCACTCATTTTGCTGGAGCTCAACTCATATAAGTATCAGATAGATGCGCATACAAGTCGCAATGGATGATCACTTTGAAATAAAATGATTTAAACAAGTTAAGATCAGGTTACCTGTTTAGAAATGAAATGTTTGATATCGTCCTCAGAGATTTGAGATCCATTTGATCTAACAACAAATGCCACAGGAACCTCGCCAGCTGCCTCATCTTTCATACTGAAAAAAGAAAGAGAAAAATCCATACGGCGTCAAGTCATTAACACAGATTCTGCAATCATGTGGCGATAACGAGAAAGTTTATCAGGATGGAACAATGAGACCAACAGGACGTACGCCACAACAGCGGCATCTGAGATGTTGGGGTGGTTGATCAACATGCCTTCAAGCTCAGCAGGTGCAACTTGAAAGCCCTTGTACTTGATCAATTCCTTGAGCCGATCGACGATGAAGATCTCATCGTCATCATCGACATAGCCAATGTCACCTGTGTGCAACCATCCATCTTTGTCTATTGTGTTCTTTGTAGCGATGAGATCATTCAGATATCCTGTTTCATAAACAATAACATCAACCATCATACAGTTAAACCCGTTTAATGTAACCAAAGAAACAAGATCAACTACCCAGAAAGCAGATTTTAATGAATCTCACTACAGAACTTTGGTTTCGAATTACCTTTCATAATTTGGCTGCCTCTGATACAAATTTCTCCCGGTTGATTCCTCGGTAAGGAAGCACCCGTTTCAGGATCAATGATCTTTAGTTCAGCATTTCTGACAACAGTACCACATGAGCCCGATTTTACTTCCATTGGCTCCTTTGCAAATGCCAAGCACATTGCCAACACCGGTCCGGCCTCTGTCATCCCATAACCCTACAAGTACATAACTCCTTGCATATCACATTATTACATCATATTCTTAAACCTTAACTATAAAACATATGTTTCATAGATGGGAGGCCATCAATGGAATCGGAAACAGTCATATACTATACCTGTCCAAGAACAGTATTGGGGAGCTTAGCTCTAACAATGTCCTCGAGTTCTTTACCCATGGGAGCGGCCCCAGACATGATCAATCTGATGGAAGACAAGTCATATTTGTCGACGTCTGGGCTCTTAGCGATGGCTAAGACGATCGGAGGCACAAATGGTGCGATAGTCGCCTTGTACTTCGCCACCAGCTCCATCAACTTGACGATCTCGAACTTTTGCA
Organism: Drosera spatulata; assembly: GCA_035668315.1. Taxonomy (NCBI): domain Eukaryota; kingdom Viridiplantae; phylum Streptophyta; class Magnoliopsida; order Caryophyllales; family Droseraceae; genus Drosera; species Drosera spatulata. The sequence goes on along the minus strand of JAOVYX010021272.1, from coordinate 2,659 downwards.
TGATTAGGATTGCGGCACCAGCACGCAGCCCACACAACAACACGGAGTTGAGTGAGTAAATGTGGAACAGAGGCAAGACACAGAGTAACACGTCCTCGCTGTGGAGATAGAGATTAGGATTGTCTCCATCGACTTGTTGGGCAACGCTAGTTACCAATGCCTTATGCGTCAACATCACTCCTGCAACAGAAACACACATGAAAGTAATGCTTCATTTTTCAGAACCTAGCGTAAAGAATATTCTACAAGCAACAATCACAACTATGATTCCACGATTATTTTTTTCATCTAATGTCACAGTTTTTGATCTTTTCTATAAGATCCTTCTGTGCAATCATGCTTTTGCCCTTTTCTGCATTGTGGTGAAGAGAACCTTATTCCAAAGTTCCTCACTCTAAAATACCAGCCCAACGGTTCACATTACACCCGATTCTCTTCGCAGGCTTAAGGCCAATTTTCAATATTATTGGTTCTATTTCCCACGATTTTGGATTTGCTCCTAATGATCAAATTCTATCTGTTCTTGGTCAATCCTGTCACTAATACGCAAACCAGTAAATTTGTCCAACATCGATAAGATGAACTATTTTCGCATTAACAGCAACATCCCCTATCACATATAGCTTCATCACTTGAGGTGACCTGAAGCACCGTATTCTGGTTCAATGAGACAGTATTCATTCTACCAAGATAATTACTCTCTTATTCAAGCAGCCGAAATGGATGGTATGCTCCTATGCACAACCAACATCAGACCCACCGCCCTGGCCCCAAGGCGAAAGTAAAGCTGTTCTACCAAAGAGGGTGATAATACAGGGTAAACTTTTCAGTTTTCCCCCTACCAAATGCACTTCATTTCAAATACCACCGAGAAAAAATAATTACAGTATGTCATTTTCGTTTACCTACCGATGGAATCCACCGGGACATGATTATGCATTATATGTTTGTGGTAATTAGTATCAAGCTATAGTGAAAAGAAAAAAAAAAGAAAAAAAAAATCGATCCTTTCTACAAGAAGCAACTCATAAAAAAAAAACTCATTGGCCTTTATCTTGATTTTCATCCCATTCGATTTGATATGCTACTTTACCTGGAATTGCATCAGTTATAATTTGATGACAAATCTGTACTGGCTGCTTTATTTCTGGTGATATCCTACCTCATTCAGGTTGATCATTAACACAATCACATGTCACCTAGCTGATCACATAAATGCATGATCTCAATTATTGGCCACAACACATAAATTGTAAAGCTTGACATATATGCAAGCAAGAAAATTCAGCTAAACGTAAATATACCTTTAGGAAGTCCGGTAGTCCCGGAGGAGTAAGGCAGCGCCACCACATCATCAGGGTGTACCTCCACGTCCGGCAACCCATTCTCATCAACAGAAGCCAACACCGAGAAGTGAATGCACCCTTCCGGGACTGGATCACCGATCACCACAATCTTGACTCCACTTTCATCCGCATATTTCTTCACCTTCTCAACAAATGCAGCCTGTGTTATGATAACTTTGGCCTTTGACACCCTTGCCTGTTTCTCGATCTCCATGGGAGTGCACAGAGGGTTTGCAGTCGTGCTCATTGCCCCTATGTACGAGGCCCCTAGGAAAGCGAAGACAAATTCAGGGCAGTTTTGGAGCAGAAGCATGATCACCTCGCCTCGTCCAACGCCCAGCTCATGGAGCCCTGCAGCCACCTTCCTGGAGGCAAGCTCCACGTCGGCATAGGTGTGGACATCTCCATTGGAGCCATTGATGAGGGCCGGGCGTGACGCGAACTTAGCAACATTCTCAAAGCAGTACCTGTGGACAGGGAGATGATTTGGGATGTAAATGTCAGGGAGCTTTGATCTGAAAATGTAGTCTTGAATTTGATCCTGTTTGATATCCATGAAAAATAAGGAGGATAGTGTTGATATCTCCTGAGTTCAGTTTTTGCTGTAATTTTTTAGTGGAACAGAGAGAAAATTGGGCCAAAGTGGAGAAGTTGCATGAACTTCTTTGCTTGTTTTTTTCAAACCTGGTTGGTTTGGATATTGGTTTATGATGTTATACACAAGTAGGTAGGTGGTTGGAGGAGCTGGTGAGGAAGAGTGGTCTTACAGAGATTTTTGCGATACTACAGCAGAGGGTAAAGTCAAAAAGGAATACACTAATGTGAGGCTTGTTTTAGGAGACGGGTGAGATAAACACATGTTTACTACTAATGATACCGAGATGGCTGTCAATAAGAAGCCCTTATCCCCATCAACAATCCTACCACACAGTGCCACAAACTTCGGATCGATCACTTACGAATCAAATCCTGCTCCTATCCTGCGTATCTGATGTGGCCTAGCTAAATAATTTTACTACTAGTATCATTTTGCAAGCCATTATGCTGGAAAATGCGCTCCGACCAACCAATGGGCAGTCGACAACTGTCAAAAGAACCAGGGAGGTAAAACAGTAAAGCATGATTGGGCCCAAGCCCCTGAACGGTTTTTAGGTGAGGTGGGCGGGTCAGAGCTTTCTTAATGGGCCGGAAAGGATTGGTGAGGGAAAACGAAAGGGGCTCATTTGTCACCATACCTGGATTCGTGGGACCCATCTATTGACTGAACATCACCTTCAAGTTTGCCACGTAGGATTTTACCTACCACACTAGTA
>JAOVYX010021271.1:0-15963 GCA_035668315.1 Drosera spatulata | reverse complement strand
CCCCCCAATCATCCAAAACTGAACATGCTCTGTTTGATTTCTCACCAACACCAATTTTCTCCAATTTCTCCCAATTTGTTCAAAGCAAAAGATGGAGGTTAGCTTCTGGATTCGTCGCGTTGGATCGAAGACGCTATGATTATAATTCCCAAGTATTTTAGATAATGTATTGATAGTGGCAATACGAAACTAAGTGCATGATAGGATTAAGACATTTTACATTCATAATGCAAATAAGCGGAAACGTTAGCGAAAGAGACATAAATACTGTGAGAATAGCAATGCGACACTTAAGCTGCTCATGTTTAAACTTGATCGACCAATGAAATATTGACACTTAAGGTACATGTGTCACAATGAGGCCTTGCCACCTTAAAGATACTTAAGTTTATAAGGGTCAAATTTAGAGACATGAAATAACCACCTAGAAATATGCTTGTCAATGTTTAAACAAAGTTGAATCATCATATGACACCAAAGAGCCCATGTGTTAATTAAAGAATCAAGGATGTGTCATGCACATATATGCTTACATGTCAAGACCCTAAGCAAGAAAGTGACACCTAGCGACACATGTCAACCGTTAAGCTAAGCAAGTGATGACTAAGCGCTAAACATGGGCTCTATAAATAGTCATGATGTAGGTTTCAAAAGGAAAGATAAACACATGAAAGGGTTAGCCAAAAGACGAAAGAAAAGTGAGAAAAAAAGATGCAACGTTAAGGAGGACGTGTATTATTAATGTATTACCTTGGGAGCGTCAAGGGTGCTAAAAGGACGAGCCTTTAAGTCTCAAGAAACCCACAAGACTTAATAAGATAACTATACGTATGGTCCGTTATATGGCATCGTTTATGTTCAAGTCCATGATTTTATCGATATTTGTATGTTTCATGAAAACCAAATTATCATTTCATCTTTAAGATTTTACCAATGTTTAATTATTTATAAAAGATAAGCCTTTCCGCTTGTGAAATCTATATTTGTCAAGTTATCGCTATGCTTTGTTATGATCATCGACAAGTATTTTTTCCGTGATTTAAGTAAGAGCCTTCCATGAATGCTTTGCGAGTGTTAACAAGGACCATGAGCCACCAAGTACAAGTACGGGGAACACATTTCCATCAAGTATTCAATGACGTATGTCAGAGGGTCCTCAATGACCCACGGTGCACCTAACTTGTCGTAATGACACGAAGTATATCAAGTCATGACTATTTACAACCCAAGTTTCAAGAATAGTTTATGCGTTTTGAGTAACAAACCCAAATTTCAAATATCGTTTAAGTGTTTCAAGTAATGCTTATAAGTTTCAAGTACGTCCAAGTGTTTCAAGTATAGTTTATATGCTTCAAGTAACGCAATCAAGTTTGCTAACACGCATCTAATGTTTCAAGTATAGCATTCATGTTTTTCTAATGTGTTTCAAGTATCGCAACAAGATTTACTTAAGTATGTTAAGTATCATCATGCTCTTCTAAGCTTTCAGAAACCTCAAGTTTACGTATGCATGATTTTACATGTCATAGTATAGTTAGTGGGATTTCTATCTCACTTTTCAAATAATTTCAGGTCTAATAACGAGGTTAAAGAAGCATAAAAGATGGGCAATAAAGTTAGAGCCAAATAGGTACGAAAAGGTATAAGTATGTGTTTTAATTAGAGTCTTGTGGTTTAGTCTTAGGGTTAGAGTCTTGTGGGCGTTACACTGATTCCCTAAACACTCCCAACGTCGCCCTATTTCTCCCAAATTTGGGTTCGTGAATTGGTGGGAGATCATTTCTAAGCTCCAATTGAGTTTTATCTTGGTATGTATTTATGGTTTGATTGCTCTTGTTATTTGCATGAAAATATAGGGTTCATATTATGGTTGGAGACTGTGCTTTTTGGGAACCCAAATCTGAAACCCTAATTCATGATTGGAAGTGGATTTTCTTTTTGTTGTTTTATTTTGGAAACCTTAGCTTATTGTAGTGTAATGATGCAATTTTGGGAAAATTAGCTCAGGCGCTAGGTTTCAAAATTACACAGGCACTCTGTTTTGATAAATCAAAGGCGCTTTGTTTCAAAATTACACTGGCGGTCTCTTTCTGAAAAATGGAAGCTCTGTTGGATATGAAACTGATTTTTGGAATTGTCGATGGTCAAAAGAAAATCAATGAAGGAGGACGGTTGGCTGTCATAATGGAATCAGAATTCATGCACCGAAGGTACGAGTTTAACAAAAAAAAAAAAAAAAAAAAAAGAGCAGGAAGAGAGTTAACGATAAAAGGTCAAAGATACGTTGATCGAAGTATCCAGAGGGATCGATATGCATGACTACGAGGACACAATAGGAATGCTGATGTCGTACAAACTCAGCATGTTGTTCGTAAGCACTTCAAAACCCTCAATGAACTGGAGTTACTGTAACTTTGTCGCAAAAATGGATAAAATGTATGACTACAACTGAACATCACACTTTGATCAAAATTTGACGAAGTCACTAGATGTAAATGCTGGATTCCAGAAAAAATGATTTAATATGTTTTTCTCATCCGAGTAAGTTTTTTCAACTGTCACCCTGTTTCGATTTATATAGGGGCTCTGTTTGTCAGGCATTTGTCATATTTAATAAGGCATTCTGTTTTAGTTTATCCAGGAGCTATGTTTCATTCTATTGCTTATTTTCACAAATTAACATTTTTTTCTAATGACATTATTGGTTTTTGGAGAAGACGAATGTGGTAGATCTAGTTCAAGGAGACGAGGTCGATGTTATTTCAAGATATGCAAGATGGAATCTCAAAGATCTATCAAATGACATACATGTCATATTTCTTAAATTTGAAACTGACAAGGTAAAAAATAAAAAATAAAAAAGCTTGGGACTAATTCTACAAGTTATCATTTGTTTTTAAGAAAATTTAAACTAACATGTGTATAGAAAATGTCGGTTCATATTTGATAAGTTGCATCCAAATGAAACTGAAAGGAGAGAATACGGGATGGGGCCGAAAGCCATGGAATGGATTCAAGAAGGGGAATAACAATCTCGGAATATACACAAACTTAAGGATCGCAGGTCCCCGATTTTGAGTTCAGAGTGAGAAACCCTTGTCCGAAGTCAAGTTAATCTACAGAAAGCGATCCAAACATTAAGAACACCGAGGACGAGATATCATCTGCTGATCCTTCTATTCAACATATAAAGCCAACCAAAATATCAATCTTAGGGAATGAACTTCAAGAAGAAAGATTGAAAATTGTGTTATTGACCGAGAAGTATATGGAAACAACCAAACAAGTAGAATTGCTTCAGAAAAAGATAAGATTTGTAATGTACTAAAGTTGTTGTTGTTTTGGTTTGACTTTTGTTTTTTTTTTTTTTTTTAACAAGCTCTATACAATTTACTCTAAAGTTGAAGAAGCAAAGAAAGAATTACAAATAGAGAAGGAAAGGAGTCAGCAAAGGTAAACAAATAATACTAAAGCAGGCACTCTGTTTCAATTAAACTATCGCTCTATTTCAATTTTAGTTGTCTAGGGCTCTATTTTTGTTTATTGAAGCTCTCTATTTCGTTTTAGGTCCTTTCATTTCAAGTTCAATTTACTATGGCTAGATCAAAGTTGGATTCTCTGGGTGTTTCAACAGCGGAACCATCCGACAACAACAGAACCAATTCTATGAGTGATTCAACGATTAAAGAATTCAAGGAACAGATTGAAGAAGCAAAACAAGAAGCTGTAAAAAAATAAGATCTTGATTGCTAAAGAGATGCTTGCGAAGGAGGAGATAAAAAAAATGCAAGAGTTCAGTACGCTACTATGGCCATGTCAAGAAATGACCCAAAAAATACAAGACGCTCTAAGGGAGATGGGAACCTACTGAACGATAGGTTACCCCCATGCCCAAACGTGACACCTCCATAGAAAGTGGAAAGGGGAGTGTTCGTCGTTCCTTTGCGAAATACGTAACGAGTACCCCTAGGTGACCCGACCAATCTTCGACACCAGATTAACCGAGCCGAAGTGGTAGCTCTCCAAGCCGAAAAAGAAGACCTCAAATATCACATCAATGCTGGGAGGAAAAACCTAAGAATCCATCTGAATGCTCGGTTGGTAAACTTCAGACCCCTCGTACCCGATCGACTGGAGGAGGCCCAAGCTTCTCAGGTCGTCCCACTCCAACCTGATAGACAACTCATTCCCTAGGAACAAAAAGTGGAGCAACTTTACAAGATGTTTGAGTAGACCAAGCGAGGATCCCGTTTCAGGAGCGAAGAAAGAGTGTTCAGAACGGACACTCCTTTCACGGCCGAGATCAACCAGCAGCTTCCCCCTGAAAGATTCCGAATGCCGTCATCCAGACGAGCACATTCAAAACTTTCTGACTTTGAGGAATATCCAAGGAGCGTCCGATGCCATAATGTGCAAGGCCTTTCCAACCACTCTCCGTGGACCGGCCTGAGCATGGTTTAATACTCTTCCAACTGGATCGGTAGGTTCTTTTGCGGAATTGGCTGAACTATTCCACAGGCAATATTTTAATAGCAAACAACAAAGGCTTACATCTAGCTATATGTACAAGATCTTTCAACAACCGAACAAAGATCTTAGATTATACGTCCATAGGTTCAACACCGAGAAGGTCAAGATTGAAGATCCGGACAACCACAAGATATGTCAAGCCTACGGTTTGGCGAGCGATGACCTCTCATATAGACTCTCGAAGAGGGAATGATGGACATACTCCGACCTTCTAGCCAAGTTGGAAAAAGACATTCATGTCGAGACGACAAGGGAGATCCGCAATCGGAGGCTCAGACTCTGGACGGAACGAACTAGTAAGGAGAAGAATCTCGATCGAACAAAAAAGGAGAAAGGAAGGCCCGGGAAGACTGACCGAGTATCGGACAAGAAAAATCTGAAGGGTAAGAGATCGGGGAACAACATCGCTCGGTCGACCTCTCTTAGTGACAACAAGTATACTCCCCTTAACGCACCGAGAAGAGAGGTACTCATAACCGCATGAGAGGAAAACCTCTTGATCAAGAACCCAGAGAAACAACGCTTCCTTGGTGCTCCAAAGGATAAGACTCGGTATTGCCAATATCATAAAGACAACAGTCATGACACGGATGAATGCCGCAACCTAAAAGATGCCATAGAGAAATTGATCCGGAAAGGACATCTCAAAAAGTTTCAGGTAGATCGAGAGCATGAGGTCGGTCATCTGTCCTAGAAAGGGAAGGAACGACCAAGATCACCTAACGAATAGAGGGAGCCAGATCGGCATTCACAGCATCCGCGCATTAATGTGATCATCGAGGGCATCGTCTCAAAAAAGGGCCTGAAGACCCCCCGTAGGAGCCGAGACCCTCAAGATGACTCCACTGCCAATGAAGGAAAACAGATACGGACCGACACTATTGTCCAATTCAAGCCTGAGGACGACCCGGGAATCCAATTCCCCATGATGATGTCCTTGTCGTTACCCTCCACATTGGGGATTACGATGTCGAAAAGATGTTGGTCGATAGTGGTTCATCTGTCGACACAGTCTACATCTCTACTATAAAGAGGATGAGAATGATCGAGAAGGATCTCAAGCCGTTCCATACTCCTTTGATCGGGTTCACAGGAGAGACCATATATCCGAAGGGGTATATCTCCCTATCACTAACTGTGGAAGATGAAACTGCTTATTGGACTCGGACACGAATGGCAGACTTCTTGGTACAACTAAAACATTAGTTCCTCAAGTCGACTTGGTGGAGCAGAATTCATTGGTTCTACCAGGTTGGGTCGTTCCGTCGGGTTACTGGAACTGAATTTATTAGTTCCGTCAAGTCCAATCGTTCAATCATCTTGGTGGAACCCAATTCATTTGTTCCACCAAATCTTGTCATTCAGACAGCTTTATGAAACTTTATTCATTCGTTCCATCAAGTTTGGTCATTTAGATAGCTTGGTGGAACTCAATTCGTTCGTCCCGTCAAGTTAGGCCGTTAAAACAGCTTGGTAGAACTCAATTCATTTGTTCCGCTAAGCCGGGTCATTCAGGCAGCTTGGTCATTGCACCAAGTCCGGTCGTTCAGATAGTTTGGTGGAACTCAATTCATTCATTCCATCAAGTCCAGTCGTTGAGATGGCTTGGTGGAACTCAATTCAATCGTTTCACCAAGTCCGGTTGTTCAGATAGCTTGGTGAAACTTAATCTTTTTCGTTTCGCTAAATAAGGCCGTTTTGACAGCTTGATGGAACTCAGTTTATGCGTTTCGCCAATTCACGTCATTAAGATAGCTTGGTGGAACTCAATTCATGGGTTCTACCAAATTAGGTTGTTCAAATAGTTTAGTAGAACTCAATTCTTTCGTTTCACTAAATAAGGTTGTTTAGACAGCTTGGTGAAACTCAATTCATGCGTTCCGCCAAGTCAGGTTAGTCTAACAGCTTGGTGAGATCTAGGTGAGGTCGGTCCACCCGTGCTATGTGAGGTCGGACCGTCAGGGTTTGTTTACGCGTTGGAGGGTACGATGGCCTGAAGTAGATCCGATCGGGATGAGTTTGGTCCTTCTTGTTCGAAGTCGATCCGTCGTTCGGATCTCGTAGTGTCGTCTGAGGGGATTTGTGTGTCTCTCGAATCTCATTGTCTCATCAGAGGAGATCGGTCAGTAAGGTCGCTTGGGTGATCAGGTCCGTCGTGCGGATCGGGTGGATCGGGTTATGAAGTCCTTCGTGCGGACCATAAGCGAGGTCCGTCGTGCGGACCGGGTGGTGAGGTTCGTCGTGTGGATTTTGTAGCTCTTTGCTTCTCACGGTTCCTCTCGGTCAAGTAAATATGAATTTTACACCTTGTTTGATGATGTTGATTTGTAATTGGAAGAAGTTGGATCTGGTCCTGCCGAGTCCCCTTAGATTGTTCGGCTCTTCACACGACCTCTTTGAGGTAGGAAAGAGTACGAGTGGGTGAAGATAGTCTTGGGACATGAATCTCCCTCGCGTGACCCGGGACGATTTGTCAAGTTTAATTCAATCGGCTCGGTAGAACTTTATTCGTTTGTTCTACCATTTGGTTTTCTTCGACCAGCTTAATAGAAACGAACTCATTCATTCTACCAAGTCATTCTCGTTGACCTACAGGTAAAACTAGGCTTCTTCATTCTATTATGTCCTCGTCTCAGACTGAGTTGGAGTTTCGCACCATTTGGTGCTTGTCTGGGTTCGCTTTGTCCATTTGGATCTGTATTCTTTGGTTTTACTTTGAGATATTTCATTTTGACAGTTATTCTGACCTCGTTGTAAGGTTAGACACCTTTTTTCAACCTCGTTATGAGGCCGAACACCATTTTCTGACCTTGTTCTAAGGTCAGACTTGGTCTTTTTGGAATTAGTAGTTGTCTTCACCTCTACTAAATGGTCCGTGTCAACCGCCTCTCTTGTGCCCTATTTTTAGGGTACTTTGTCCATTTTGAGTCTTTCTTGAGGGCAATCTACCACTTGTGTCTCGTTGTGAGAGCTTTTTCGGAGTCGGTCCATCATTGGTGTGTCATTTTGAGAGCTTTTATTGAAAAAGATTTACCGTGCGTGCCTCATTCTAAGATCTTTTATCGAGGTCGATATGCCGCTCGTGCCTCATTCTGAGGGCTTTTCCGAGGGCAGTCTACTGCTCATGCCTCAGCATGAGGGCTTTTACCATTTTTGGGTTTTTTTGGATGGCGATCTACCACTGATATCTCCTTCCGAGGGTTTTTTTCCTGGAACCAACCGCAAGCCATTTGCACCCATCGTCATGCTCGTAATAATTGTCGAGTGTTACGATCGGTTGAACCATTGTTAGTCTAGGAGTGTGTGCCCCTTGAGAATGTTCACATTTAGCAATTTTTGCCAGAACTTTATGTGTTGACGGTCGGTCGGTCTCATTGTTGCTTGGGATTATCTGTGCTTTGAGCTTCGGCACTTAACCATTTCTCAATGGTTTGGGTTGTCTACCTTATGGTCTATTGGTTGACTAGTGTGTGTTTAGGACCATCTGCTCCCCGAGGCTCGTAAGACTTTGCTAATTCATGGAAGTTCACTTCCCTTGGAAGACCGTTCGATTGGTTAGGTCAAGCTTAGTGCTCTTGGTCCAATGAAGCTTACAAAAGTTCAAAAAAATTTGGAACTTTACTTCCTTGGTCGACCGTGGATCGGTCAGTTCAAGTTCAATTTAGAGTTTTTGCATCGTGAAGCTTAGAACACTTGTTAAGTTCTTGGACGTTTACTTCCTTGGTTGATCATCGGTCAATCGGTTCAAGTTTAGAGCTCTTTTCCCTGTGAAGCTTAGACCACTTAATAATTTTTCGAAAATTTACCTCCTTAGATGATTTATCGGTCGGTCGGTTCAAGCTCAAGAGTTCTTATCCCATGAAACTTGACACATTTAGAAACTTTGGAAGTCTTACTTCCAGGGTAAGCAACCTTGTGACTGATCGATCAGTCGCTGCTAACCTAGGGACGTCTACCCCTAGATGCATGCAGAATTTTATACGTTTTAGGGAATTCATTTCCTTTGACAACCATCCGGTCAATCGGTTAGGATAGCCCTACTAGCGATCCGTCGGTCTAACTCTTATATAGAACTCTTTTTCCCATGATAGTATTGATACTTAGTCATTTTTCGTCTCACCCAGGATTATATGTCCCATTGGGATTCTTGCACTAAACAATTCTCCCTGGGAGACCACTCAGTCGACTGGTTCTAGCCTAGGGACCTCTACCCCCTGTGGCTTGTAGAACTTAGTAAAATTTAAACTCTTATTTCTCTTAAAGTGTCATTATGCTCTTTAAAGTTTAATTTCCTTCGATTGGTCGGTTTATCCTCTGGGACAGTGCACTTTGAGACAGGGAGTTGACAACAAAGTTGGTCAGACGTCCGGTCGGATTTCCTATAGGTCACTCTGGCCTCTGTCATCTGTTCAGTAATGGAATTTTCTCTTCATAAATATGGATTCTCAAGACATCCCAAGGCATCCTTTATTCCTTTTATCCCCCGAAAAATTTGGTGATTTTTGGGATCAGTAAATTTCTTTCTTTGGTTTTGTGCCTTTCCCACTGTGAGGTGAATGAACAAACAAAGGTTTACATAGACTTCCCAAGTAGGTCGGGATAGTTTTGGTCCACACCATTTCTTACGGTTTTGTGAGACGATCGATCAGATAAGCAATGGTCGACCAATCGGATGACCTGTAGGGATGGATCGATCATACTAGCATTTGACTAAGAAGTTGATAAGTGTATTTAGGTAAATACCCCTGATAGGAATGTCAATCCATCCAGTTGTATAGAAATTGATGAACGAAACTTAGAAGTATTAACCATGATGTAGTTAGTGTGCTGAGGATGAAAATCAGGTTAGTAACCTGCAGTCCAGGTTTGATGTGGAAGAGCAGATGGCCACAGATGGAGAACATTGTGGGGTCCACTAGATGCATACCACTACAGAGGATTTCAACAAGACAGCTAAGACATACATGGACAGCAAAAGACCTACAAATGCTTCAGGATCTAGGATCATTATTGTTGACAAGGGCCAACACAACAATGCAGAAAAGGTTGCAGCAGTGCTGAGTGCAGAGAAGTTGCAGATGAGGTCTCAATGATATTGAGTGCAGACTAAGTTACAACAGACTGAGTACAGCACAGATGGTAGCTTAAGTTGGACAAGGATCAAAGGATTGGTCAAATCAAAGATTTGAGGTATGAAGAAACTTTATGAGGATCAGAATAAAGCTGATTTGTCAACATCCGTGAAGGGGTCACATGTGTTGCTAACAGACATGCTGTCAACATCAGATCAAGTACAGTCACAGGTTCATTCCCTCAGCCTATAAAAGGGGATCAAAGGAGCTCAGAGAATAAAGCTGTTGATGAACAATTCAACGTAAAGGAACATATGAGAAATCTGAATTCAAAGCTGTTCAAGTAGCTGAATTGAAGAAAACAGGAAGAAGAGAGTTCACTAGTCTGCATTGAAGAATAAAGCTGCAGCAGAGTTCGAGGAAGGATCTGTGCAAGGATCTAGGTTCTTTTCCTTTGGCAAGTTTGCAAACTTGTAAAGGGGTTATCTTGTAAGCCAAAAACAAGAAGATAGTGAACTCATCTCTTAGATTTACTACACTGATCACCAAGGGAGGAGTGGACTAAGCTCTCATTTATCAGTTGATAACGAGTGTCTGAACTAATATAAATCATGTGTTCTTGTCTTACATTTCTTTATTCTGTATATTAGAACTATTAGAAACCAACTAAAACAACAAAAAGAGACAAGATTTCAAAGCATAAGTCTCTGCAGCAGATACCTTCTGTAGTCTGCAAGGTTTATCAGTGTATTCTAATTGAATACTCCGCTGCATTACACTGAAAATTTTATAACAACCTATTCGTCCCGTTGTACCTGTGGAACTAATAGTTGGTATCAGAGCCTGACTTTTGAGACTTAACGGCTTTTGGAAAGAAAAGATCATTTCTTTTGATTTAACTTTTCAAAGAAGTTACTAACAGTTTATTTTGTGAAGTAAATATAGCTCCTCCAATGCTACCCAAGTGTCCTAACAGTGGAGAGCCACCAGCATGTTCATTTGACAAGTTCAACCACTGGAAGCGAAGAATGCTTGCACATCTTGACTCAATATATGAAAGGATGCATGATATAATCATAGATGGGCCATACATGCTTCAGATGCCAGATCCGCTTGATGATTCAAGAGAAGTGGACAAACCCTCAGGGCAAAGGAGGACTGGGATTTGGTGCTGGTAGATAGAAGGACCAGAAATCAAATCTTCAAAGTCCTTAATGATAACATGTTTGAGATGGTGATCCACATAACCACTGCAAAAGAAGCATGGGATGCTCTATTGCTCTGAAACAAAGGAACAAATGAGATCAGAGAGAACAAGAAAGATGTCCTCATGAGATCTGAAAAAACCTGACCAGGTTCTATGAAAGATTCAATATACTGATTAACAATCTCAAAACCTTAGGGAAGACTTTTGATAACAAAGAAGTCAACCTAACGTTTATCAGTTCACTTGGTGAGATATGGGAAACAATGACCACGGCAATAACGGAGTCTAGGGATCTTGCCAAAATGTCCCTAGCCCAACTATATGGAGTGCTGCACACTAACAATCGATGAGGCTAAGAAGAAGACTCTCGCCTTTAAAGCACAAGAGAAAATTCTGAGATCTATGGCAGAAGAGGAAAGCAGTGACACCTCATCTTCAAGTGAATAGGCAATCTCAGAAGAACTTGCACTTATGGGCAAGAAATTCAAAAAGCTGTTCAGAAAGAAAAATATCAAGAAGAACATCTTGAGTTAGGTCAAAGAAGCAGAGAGGGAGGTCTGCTACAATTGTGGAAAGCTATGGCACTTTGCGGGACAATGTAGACGACCAACATAGGAATCATCTGCACAAAGAAACAAAAAAGAATACAGGAAAGGGAGCTCTGGAAGAAAAGAAAAAGGCAAGGCCTATGCTGCAAAGACATGGAGTGAGATAGACACAGATGATGAAGAAACAATCTCAAATGCATAGCTCTGTTTCATGGCAAGAAGTGACGAAAAACAAAAGATATTTGATTTCTCTAACTCAGATGCCACTCTAGAAGAATTAAAGGAGGCTCTCCAAGAAACCTATGAGAACTTTATTGCCCTTATAAGGGAAAATAAAGACAATCTTGCATTGATTCCAAATCTGAGAGAGAATTACAATCCGGTATATGAAGAGATCGATAATAAGTCAAATGACCTGTTAGTAGCCCAAAATGAGCTGAAAGAATCAGATGAGAAGATAAAACTTCTCAATGCAATAATGAAAACACTCACAAAAAGAAATGCTGAGCTACAAGCTCATGTGGACACATGGAATGGAAAGACCCTGAAATTGCAAAAAATGCTAAAAATGGGTTAATCCTCATGTGATCGATCAGAAGTAGGGTACAAAAGTTGGTTGAGTGGTACTGCACATTCAAAAGCAGATAATGACACTACAATCAGTAAGAAAGAGGTATAACAAACCTCTGTAAAAATTTTACAGAAGGGCAAAACCGCTCCTGAATAAGGAAAGTAGAGCAGTAAAGTCTCTGCTGCTCAACCCAAAAGGATTAAATCCTTGAGTAAAACACCAGCACAACTTGGTACAAAACACCACAAAGTCAATACAGCTTGGAATCATAAGATAGAGGTCAACAAGAGGTCACATAGACCTCAATATGCACCAATTTACTTAGTATGGAACAATACTTCCAATACTGCATGGAGAAGACCATATCAGAAGCCCGTCTGCACATGCAGAATGCAGCAGAGGGGATGAAAAAATACTACCAGACCACCTAGAGCGATAAGACCAAGAATCTGTTGCTACATATGTGATAAACCTAGTCACAAATCATTCGAATGTTGGACCTCACATAATAAAATTATTCAAGTGTGGGTTTCCAAAACTAATAAGCAAGGACCTATACTTGTGGATACCATGTACATGGCTTCAACTCTTTATTGTAGGAACAACAGGATGGAACATGGTACTTAGACAATGGATGCTCAGAGCACATGACTGGGAACAAAAGCATATTGAAAGACTACAGGAAAGAAGAAGGACCATTGGTCATCCTTGGAGGAGGCAAGGGAGGTAAAACTAAAGGTTATGGAACCCTTGGTATAGATTCCCTAATCTTTAGAGATGTGGCTAATGTTAAAGGAATATAACATAACTTGCTATCCATCAGTCAATTATGTGACAAGAATTATGATGTTTTCTTTACTCATGATTCATGTCAAGTAAAAGATAAAATCACTAATTGAAGTCAAACTGATAGAAACTAGAAAAGGAAACATTTATGCAGTAAACTTCAATTCATCTCAATCAGCACAAATTACATGCTTTTATACTAAAGGTGCTGAAGATACAAACTGGTTATGGCACAAAAGATTAGCTCACCCAAATTTCAAAACCATAGCTATGTTGTCCTCAAAAAACTTGGTAAGAGGTTCCTCAAATCAAGTTCAAGAAAGATAAGCTATGTAAGTCATGTCATAAAGGCAACCAGACTAGAGGAAACTTCAAATCAATGAATTCATCAGAAACAGTTAAAATCCTTGAACTGCTACACATGGATCTTTTTGGTCCAATAGAAGTAGAGAGCTTAAATAGAAAGAATTATACTCTAGTTATAGTAGATGACTACTCAAGATATATGTGGGCAATATTTTTGCATAAAAAGAGTGAACCTGCAGTCTGCTGACTAGATTTCTAAGACAAGTACAAAATGAAAAGGGTACTGAGGTAGTCACAATTAGGAGTGATCATGGTGCTGAATTCGATCAAACAGGAGTTGATAATCATTTTGATGATCATGGTATTAAACACAACTTCTCAGCACCTAGAACACCTCAGCAAAATGGTGTAGCAGAAAGAAAAAATATAACACTTATAGAAGTAGCCAGAACAATGCTTGCTGATGCAGATTTACCCAAAAGCTTCTGAGCTGAAGCAATAAACACTGCATGTTATGTTCAAAACAGGTGTCTTATACATAATCTGCATAAAAAGACTCCCCATGAATTATGGAAAGGAAAGACACCAAGTATCAAATACTTTCATGCTTTTGGATGCAAAAGCTATATTCATAACAATGACAAACACCATGTAGGAAAATTTGACCCTAAGATAGATGAAGGAACATTTCTAGGGTATTCCACAACTAGTAAAGCCTTCAGAGTATATAACAAGAGAACACAAACAGTTGAAGAGTCAGTTCACATTTCCTTTGATGAATCTGAAAGATCCATCCGTAGTGCAAATGTCTTTGATGAGGAATTTGCATACATAGATGATGAACGGGATATAGACAAGAGCTCTGATATTGCAGAAAAGGATGAACAATCTACAAACATAGAATAGAACAGTGCTGCAGTAGAGCCAGAACAGCCCACAACACAACAACAACAGGAGCACATCACCATTGATCAAGATAAAAGGAGATGGATCAAGGCACACGCACAAGATGACATCGTTGGAGACAAGGATGTACCAGTGCATACTAGAAGAGCAATAACTAAAGAATACCTGACTGCATGCTTCATAACAGAAATGGAGCCAAAGACAGTTAATAAAGCTGTAAATGATCCAAACTGGATTGGTGTCATGCAGGAAGAGCCAAATGAATTTCAAAGAAATGAAGTATTGTATGTAGTAGCCAGACGCAAAAACTATCCAGTTGTTGGGTGTAAGTGGGTGTTCAGAAACAAGACCGATGAAAATGGAATAGTCATCAGAAATAAAGCCAGGCTAGTGGCAAAAGGTTACTCACAGGAAGAAGGGGTGACTTTGATGAAACCTTTTCCCCTATTGCGAGACTGGGAGCAATGAGAATGTTGCTTGCCTAAGCTGCATACCAAGGATTCAAAGTCTATCAGATGGATGTAAGAAGAAATTTATGTTGAATAGCCTCTCTGATTTGAAGGCTTTGAACATCCAAATCATGTCTACAGGTTAGACAAAGCATTATATGGCTTAAAACAATCTCCAAGGGCATGGTATGAAACTCTCTCAACTTTTCTGTGTCAAAACAATTTACAGAGAGGAAAGGTAGATACCACCTTATTTCTTAAGAAACATAAGGAGCATACACTCTTAGTGCAAATTTATGTGGATGACATCATCTTTGGCTGAACTAATAATAAATTATGTGAGAGATTTGCTGCCTTAATGAAATCAAAATTTCAAATGAGTTTAATAGAAGAGCTAAAATATTTTCTAGGACTTCAGGTACAATAGCTAAACTATGGAATATTCATAAATCAAGCTAAATACCTGAAAAATACAGTCAAGAAATATGGACTAGAAAATACAAGTCATATGAAAACTCCTATGAGCACAGCTGTAAAGATAGATAAAGATGAGAGTCGAAAAGGAATAAACCAAACAATGTATAGAGGCATAATAGGATCACTTTTGTACCTGACTGCTAGCAGACCAGACATTCTATACTCAGTATGTATATGTGCTAGATATCAATCTGATCCCAAAGAATCCCATCACAAAGCAGTAAAGAGAATCCTGAGATATCTAAAAGGAACTCCAGATTTGGGTGTATGGTATCCTAGGAAATCAGATTTTACACTAACGGGCTGTTAAGATGTAGACTTCGCAGGTTGTACGGTTGACAGGAAAAGCACATGTGGAATATGTCAATTTCTTGGTGCAAGATTGATATCATTGTTTCGAAAGAAGTAGACCACAGTGTCCACCTCTACTGTAGAAGCAAAATACATAGCTGTAGAAAGTTGTGCTGTACAAGTGTTATGGATGAGGTCGCAGCATGCAGACTATGGCATAACATTTTCAATAACACCAATATTTTGTGACAACATGTCTGCAATGGCAATTTCAGAAAGTCCAATTTTTCATGCAAGGACCAAACACATGGATGTCAGATATCATTTTATCAGAGATAGTGTGCAAAAATGTCATATTAAACTGGAATATATTCCAACAGAAAAACAAATTATAGATATTTTTATAAACTCTCTTGATGAGCGAAAATTTATCCAATTTCGAGGAGAGTTGGGAATGATTGATTTAAATCAGTAAAATAACCTAAATGCCCTACTGCTCTACTTCACATGTAGGATGTAGACCAGCATTATTTTTACCCTAGTGCAGTTCTATTTCTGGAAAGAAATGTTTTCAAAACTGGCTGTCTAAATTTTCGCAACAGTCAAGTAAATGTCTGAAACTGCGCAACGGTCAATTTTTGGCAACGGTAACTTTTCAAATGGATATAAATATGTAAAATTTTTAAACTCAGAACACTTTTACTCTCTCTCACTGGAGCGTGCCGTCGCAAGCACGTCAAATTTATATTTATAAGATCCCACTTCACTTTATAAATATGGAGTTAAATGTAGTAGTGGAAGTAGGGGTCGATCCCACAGA
>JAOVYX010021270.1:0-15964 GCA_035668315.1 Drosera spatulata | reverse complement strand
TGTTTTCTATATTGTGTTAGGATCCGATTAAGGTGTCGCACTTAAAAATAAATGTACAATCAATTGATTATTGATAAAAAAAGCTTACTTTGACTATTACGATTTGTTAAAAGTACAAAATATTGAGATAAAACTAAAGTTAAGATATTTTACGATGGATTCCGTAGCAAAACTAGACGTATTACGACGGATTCCGTCGCAGAATGTCTAAAAATTATTTTGCAATGAAATCTGTAACAAAATCTAGGCATATTGCGATGAATCCGTCGCCATTACATTATATTTGCGACGGATCCGTCGTTGAAATTGAAGTTCTCAACACTTAGGGAAAAGAGGTGAAAAAGTAATCCATAAAATGTGAATTCGCGATGGATGTCGTCGCAAATATGGTCGTTGTTTTATTATATTAAATTACAATAAATGTAATTTACGACGATTGTGTTAGGATCCGATTAAGGTGTCGCACTAAAAAATAAATATACAATCAATTGATTATTGATAAAAACGCTTGGTTTGACTATTACGATTTGTTAAAAGTACAAAATATTGAGATAAAACTAAAGGTAAGATATTTTACGACGGATTCCGTCGCAAAACTAGGGATATTGCGACGGATTCCGTCGTAAAATGTCTAAAAATTATTTCGAAATAGGTTTTCCACATATAAAATATGCAATAATCATGTTATAATTATAAGTTTGAAATCATTATCTCGAATTAAGATAATTACAAGTTCAACATATTTCATACGCATTTCGACGTTATAATTAAAACTATTATGCTTACATGTTTTATAAATTGTGTTAGGATCAGAATAACGTGTCGCACTTAGAAATAAATGTACAATCAATTGAATTATTGATAGAAAAGCTTGCGTTGATTATTATGATTGGTTAAGAGTGCAAAATATTACGATAAAACTAAAGTTAAGAAATTAATATTTTTAAAAGGTATATTTTACGACGGAATCCGTAGCAAAATCTAGCCATATTGCGACAGATCCGTCCCTATTACATTATATTTGCGATGGATCCGTCGTTGAAATAGAAGTTCTCAACACTTAGGGAAAAGAGGGGAAAAAGTAATCCATAAAATGTGAATTCGTGACGGATGTCGTCGCAAATATGATCGTTTTTTATTATATTAAATTACAAAATTTTTTAGGAAAATGTATTTTGATTTTTCACGGATTCCGTGGCAAAGGTAAGTTAAATTTTTTATTCTGTTTTGTAATGGATTTCATCGCAGACGAAACTTTATATATTCCTCATTCCCCTCTGTTTTCTCTTCTCTTCCCCTCCCCTCCTCTCATTCCCACCTCCTCCCACTGCCAATCGCCGTTAGCCACCTCCTGCCACCACCCGCTGTCTCGTCGCCCGCAGCCACCCCGCCTTGCCACCTACGCAAGTGGCTCGCCACCGCCGCACGTAGCCTCCCTACGGCTGCCTAGTCACTGCCGCAGTCGCGTCCCCACAGTCGCCTCGCCTTGCGACCGTCGCAGCTGCCTCACCACCGTCGTCTACAGTCTCCTCGCTGCCTCCCCGCCACCGCGCCGCCTCGTCATCATTTTCTACCGTCTCCTCGTTGCCGCCCAGCCACCGCAGCTACCTCGCCACCGTCGCAGCCGCCACGGCTAGCTCTGTAATTGAGGTATGATGATTTTTTTTGCTTTAATTAATCTCGTTTGTTAATTAATCATATACTGTTGTTGAAATTCATGTTTGATGTTATGCAAATTGGTATATGTTTGGAATCGGAGTTTGATGTCATGGAATGCAAAGTTGGTTTGTGATTGAGCTTTGTGATTGTGGTTGAGATTGAGGTTTGTGAATGTAGTTTAAATTGGGGTTTGATGTTATAGAATAGGATTGTGGTTGGTATTGAAGGGATTAGATAGAAAAATTAATTATGAAAGGATTGATATATTTGTATGAAAAATAGGTTGGCCTTGAAAAATAGGACAATTTTGAAAAAGATTTGATTAGGATTGATAAATATGTTTTATATGAAAAATTATGTAATGCTATGGGATTGAAGAGATTCCATTCATATATGTAGGATAATTTTAAACTTTAAAGCAAAACGATCCAAATATTATAAATCAACTTAGGAGTTACATCTTGGATAGAAGTTTCATTTTACAAAATGATCCAAATGTTATAAATCAACTTAGAAGTTACATCTTGCCTATAAGTTATATTTTGCAAAATGATCCAAATGTTATAAATCAATTGATGCTTGATATTGGATTTAATACAAAAATTAGATCGATATGGAGTTGTATTGATCTTGGATTTATGAACGATTGGATGGACCACACTTGAATCCTCGATTTATTGAAGGGATCGAAGAGTTTATACAGAATGTTTTTCAACACGACGAGGGTCGTTTCTCGGGACGTTTAAGATGCCCTTGTACAAAATACAAAAACGACAGATTTCAAACAGTGGATGATTTGAAGTATCACCTAATTACTAGGGGATTTAGGAAGAATTATTATGTTTTGATGTATTACGATGAACAAAGTGGTGCGGTACCTCAAGCAGATTTTCCTAGTCCTTCCAATGTCTCTCAGCCCATGAACAATATCGAGGACATGCTAATTGATGCCTTTCCATGAGAATATTATGAAGAGATCGAGACTGCAAATGAGCATGCATATGACGAGGGTCCCCCTTATGAATCCAAGCATTATTTTGACATGTTGAATGCCTCGCAGTCTCCTCTTTACGATGGTTGTAACTTGTCTTTATTGGCTGTTGCTTCTCGACTTTTGACTCTGAAATGTGAATATAACCTACCCCATAGTGCGACCAATGGAATTTATAAGTTGTTGAAGGACGTGTGCCCTCCTGACAACATCATGAAGGACAGGATGCACGACATCAAGTCTCTCATTAAAGGGTTTCATATACCTATCGAGAAGATTAATTGCTATCCTAATGATTGCATGTTGTTTTGAAAAAATTATGTGGGAATGGGTTGACTGTCAGTCAGTTCTATCCGAAGAGCAGCTTTCAGCTATCTTCAGGTCACAGTCACAGTTTATTCGTGGCTCAGGAGTATCTTTGAAAGAGTATCAGTCGTTGCAGCAGCAGGTTCTCACCCAGAATCAAACAATTGAGCATATGCAGGCTCAAATTGTCTTCGTGATGAGGCAGATGGGCGCGGACCCCAATTCCACCTGTCAGGAGAGCCTGGCGTTGATATGTCTAGATTCCCTCCGGACCCAGATGATGATTCCTGTCCTCCGGAGCAGCGACATCCCGTCTTACCCGGCCATTGACATATGTAGCGTTGTACTAATTGTATGTTTATTTTTGTTTTCTATTCTATATGAATTTGAAATGTATTTTTTAACGATTTTATTCGAAATTGTAATCGTTAAACAGGTATTTTAGTGAGTTTTTACAGTTATTGATTATGTTTTTTAAAAAAATGAACATTTTGCGACGGATTCCGTCGCAGAGTTCATGCATTATGCGACGACATCCGTCGCCTAAAATGTCTTTATTTTTATTTATTTAATTGGTATTAAGAAATTACTTGAATGACTATTTTCGACAGAATCCGTCGCAGAATAAATTAATATTAAAAAATAATATTTTACGACGAAAAAAGTCAATCCGTCGCATACAATTTGAATTGGCGACGGATCCGTCGTAAAATAATGATTTTACGACACTATTTGTTGCAACGGCATAATCCGTCGTAAATTCCGTCGCAATTCATCTCTGCGACGGAATTTTTACTTTTCACGACGGAATAATTTCGTCGCAAAATGATGCAGTTTTTTTTAGTGAAATTAGCTACCCTCGCAATATTGAGCTGCATGGTAGTAGTCAGCGTTGCACCGCAGGCTTCTTATGCAACTCCCATCGGTTGCGATTGGGGGACGACTTTCTATTGGCGCTGCAGAGACTACATCGAGACTAGCATCGACTGCGCATTGGATTACGCTTGTTGACCGGTGATTGCTCAATTCGCTAGCGCGCTAAATAAGAATAGTACCAAAGACAAGTTAACTTATGGTTGTCTGGCTATATATGAAGTTCGCACTTTACCGCATGCAATATTATAATTACACAGCAACCGCTACCATGGTATCCAAATGTGGTTACACGCTTCCTTATAACGTTGCCAAAACTGCTGCTTGTTACTAGAAGCTGCGGGTAAGTCATGCAGAGAAGTTAATCTTAAGTCATACTACAAGTACATGATCTGAAATTTCACCTACAGCTGATTTTAGTTTCGGATTAATTAGTGTTGGTGTCGCAACAACAAACTAATTGGCTGCAGCACCACTCTAACTTGGAACTTGTATACTGTAATTTGATAATCATATATTGTAATTTTGTTGTAGTTATTTAAAATTTATAGTATACAAGGTCCAATATTCTACAGTATACACAATTACTCGCTCCGTTCCAAATTAATCGAAACGTTTCGCTTCGACACGAGAATTTAAGTGAGTGTTGAATTTGTGTGGATTTTGATGAAAAATTAATATTTTTTTTGATGGTAGTGAAGTACTGTAACAATTACGAGAGGAGTCAGTCGGTATATTGTTGTAGATGAGATTGATTTGGTATTTTTTTTTATGATAAACGGTTACCAAAAATAAAAGTGTTTCATTTCTTTTAGGATTGAGCAAAAAGAAAAACGTTTCAATTAATTTGGAACGGAGGAAGTACATTATTCCACCTTGAAAATACAGTATATTAGATTCAAATTGCTATAAAAGATCCATTCTATACTTTTATAGTATACAAAAGCGTTGTAACAATTGCTATAAAAAAACAGTATTGTAGCTACCAATTGGCTGCTAGGTACTTGCAGCACATGTCATTTAACATTTCAATTTTTGTTGTCCATGCAGTATTAAGTGAAGAGATTTATCAGGCTACGAAGATGGAAATGAAAGAAATAGAAATAAGAGAGCAACAAGCTGGTTGTTGATTCTACATGCAAAATCTAGAGCAAACTTTCTTGCATGCTTCTGTTTATCTATAATGCTCGGAGATGTCTTTGGCTTCAATGTAAGATATAGTAATGCTCAACCATTATCAACAATTAATACTCAAGTATAATAGTAATAGAAATACGTGGCTACTGCACACATTCTCTGATTGTAGAGATAGAATAAGCAACTAGGACTTTCATACGGCTTTTACACACTAAATTTGGTTTTTCGTTCCGTCGGTGGATATTCGGCACAATTAATGGGGCTTAAAGCAACCACGGTATGCCCATATTAAAATTTCATCCATGAGACAAAATATAGATCTTAGCCAGAGTGCGGATCCTCTGCTATATTGATTTGTACAGCACTTCAGATTTCTTTTCCCTGTTTTTCTTTTTCATGTTATTTCTTTTTTGCACTATTGGATTCTGATCCAATGGATCATAAATGATACAGCAAGAGACAGCACCAAATCACCAAAGCAGGGGATCCGGGTCCTCTTAACCATGCTTCAGGGGACCTAATGACCTCTTATAACCATGCTTACCCGGCTGAATGTGAGAGTGTTAGGGGCCGTGGGAGCTTAAAGAGGGAATCCACAAGCCTAAACTTAAAGGGGCTGTTTGATATTTTATTTAAAATTATAAAAATTAAAATCAGTAATAAAGTAAAAAATCAATAACGAATATCAAAATCATTTAAAAAGATAAAATGATTTTTTGTAAACCATATCTTTAATATTATACTCAGATAAAACAGAAAACACAAACAAACAATTATTTTTATTTTTGTTTTTTGTTTTCTATTTCTATTTCATCCGTTCAATAAACAGAAATCAATATCATATCGTTCTATTTTATCATTCATTGAAATAAAAATCGAAATCAGAAACATCAACGATACTAAACAGATCTAAAGCTTCAGTACCATATATGTATCAACAATTGATTAATGTTGCATGATGCAGCAGACAGCATCGCTACTACAGTGCTGCGTTTTGAGGAAAAAAGGCTCACTATTTTGATGTACTCTTTTTTTTTCTTTTTTTTCTTTTTTGATACAGTCATCACTATCCCATGACACCGTTTCATATCCGTTGTAAACGGCTCAGATCTCATGAATGCCAATCTCTGATCGATTTCGCGACCAAGTCTGATCGATCTCATCCATGGACTGAAATTGAAGGGATTTAGAAGGGTTTGGAGATAACTATTTCAAAAAGGACAGAAATCGATCTCATCCTTTCCAAAATTTTCATTCCAAGTTTTTTTAAGAACGATTTTAGGGTTTCTAATTTTAAGATAAAATCAAAAAATTGAAGATTTAAGACATGGTGATGATTGGGAATGAACCGGTCTTTCCCGATGAGTATGAAACGGTGTCGTGTAGATAATTTTTCTCCTCTGTATATATAAATAGAGTATGGAACGCAACAATCCAGCCGCTTTTTTCAAAACGCAACAATCAGGTCTATATATATAACAAATTTAGTTGTTAGTATCAAAAATTAATATCAAGTTTGATTGATCATTTATAACAAATTTATAAAGACAACTCATTTGTTTATGACTCTTCACAACCTAACAATATTGATTCAACTTGAGAAATAATCCCAACAATCAATCATTCTATAATGTATCTTCAACAAAATAAATCATATAATAACTAAACACAATAGTTATTCAAAAATGGATTAGTTTGAGAAAAACTATACTTCGAAAATAAAATAGGCTAAGAAAAAGATGCGGTATTAGAATCAAAGCCAAAACAACATTAAAAATTTTAATTCAAAACACCAGTCGTGTTTTATAACAGTTTATCTGATTGGCATAATCTATTTAAATATATAAAACTATATTCATTTTTTATATCAAAATTTGATTTTCTTTGACACTAAATTTGATTCGTTTTTCATTTAATGACTAAATTCTAAGTTAAATATATTTAATATAAATTGACTATCCATCTTTCCCAAATCCAATATATATACATCAAATATGTGAGAAAAAGTAAAAATAACAAATAAAATTTTTAAAAAGAATGAATATAAATCAATATAAATATAAATTGTTCATGGTGTTCTTTTTAATTTACACATTAAGTTATCTTCACAAGTTATCAAACAAAAGTTTTTTATGATTAGAAAAAATATAAAATCAAAGTCGGATAAAACATTTTTCATAAGAATTCATACAATATTATTTTTCCTATAAATTATGAATCAATATAAAATTTAATATTTTCTTCAATAATCTTAATTAATATACATATTTAATACAAAATAATAATAATCATATGTATTATTTTTAATAAATTATCAGATTTATAAATTTAACAACAACATTTATAAAATATTTAATTAAAAAAGTATATAGTAATTACTTAAAATGATAAAAATTAATAAATTATTATTATTATTATATTAGAATCAGGCTAAGGACTTGTTTCTCTTAAAACCAATTACTGAAATAGTGGGGTCGGTTGCATGATGCAGCATAAATTGGCTAACCACCATTAATAAATCTAACCCCAGAAAAAACAAGGTTG
Source organism: Drosera spatulata (assembly GCA_035668315.1). NCBI lineage: Eukaryota > Viridiplantae > Streptophyta > Magnoliopsida > Caryophyllales > Droseraceae > Drosera > Drosera spatulata. The sequence goes on along the minus strand of JAOVYX010021270.1, from coordinate 8,454 downwards.
ATTAAAAATCGATGATTGATTTTTCCGCCATCATGCCATAGAACAGAATATTTCGAAAAATCTTTTCAGTTCTAATAAAATATCAGTCAGGATGGTTGATGATCTATCGCCAATATTAGCAAACATTTATATGAATGTTGATCTACGTATAAGGTTATACAGCCAACATTTATGAGGCGTTCATGTGGCAAATGAATGGTTCGATTTGAATTATAATCTCTTCTGCTAATATTTATCTACGAAGAAAAACTTTAAAATTTTAAACTTGAATTCATCATTCGCTAAAAATTTTAAACTTGAATTTATCATTGGTTAAAAATATAAAGGATCCATGATGGAGAATTTGGAATTAAAAATTCCGTAACCCACTATTTCATTAAGCCCAAAACACCCAAAAATTGTGCTTACATCAAGAGTTCAACATTCCAACATAAAACCAAAAAGCAAACCAGAAATAACCTATACAAAAAAACCAAACTAGTCCTGAAACAAAACAACTGCTTATCAACTCAGATCATGCCCCAACCGAAGCTTCACAAGACCTAATTGATCACCCTTGCCAATTCATCTAAAGTCCTGGTTTCGAAAGCATACATCCTCTTGTTTCTTTCTTGCACAGAAAATAAATCATCGAAGCATTCAAAGCTTTCCTGTGTAGAGCCCTTCGAGAACTTCCCTTTGTCACCCTCTGGAACCAACTGCACCATGCTACCGAAGAAAGAGCTTTTTATTGCAATTTCATTACTTCCAAGACTCCCTGCACCAAAACTTGAGAATAGCCACACATGAAAAACAAATGGTCATGAATTTCACATTGCACAAGCAGCATAAATCAAACTGAATAAGTCCCCTCTTATAAAAGATGAAGTCCTCATGGTCGAATCACGAAAAGAAGTCATCCAATCGAAGGAGAGTCAACTTGTCTCTAAAGTATGTCTGGATGCGGTAGAGCCTCTATCTTGCTTAAATTTGAAGTACCTCGAGATCATGTTTCTTACGTCAATTTTTCCCAAAGATGATTCATCCTCAAGTAGTGGACGATATTTTATTTGGGGCAACACGTTGAAGAAACAGGAAGAACCAAGAATGAAAAAAGAGTCGTACTAATGTTTATTCTTCACTTTAAGGTTCATGGTCGCATATATTTCAACAACTCAACCTCCACTAATCAAACTTAAGCACGAGTTTTTTCTAACCAAGGAAGAATAATACAGGAAGATCGTCAGATTGTTTTTGGTTATTTTATATTGTAAAATTTGTTACTTTTAGTTAGTTTTGTGTTTTAGTTTCTGTTAGTTAATTAGGAAAAGTAGGTTATTTTCTTTTATTTTTGGAACTAGTGTTTTGAATATCTATTTAATTTCATTGGTTGCCATCATAATTTAATTTTTGTTTTGAGAAATATTGAGAATTCCTCGTTTAATCTGAAGAGAGATTTTCTCTCTATCTATCAATCTTACTTTTTGTATTATTAATCTTGCATGTCGCAGTCCTCGTTGTCTCTTCGCAACAAAGTGGTTTATAGTGTGGATTTGTTTGTCATTTGGTATGTGATGGGTCAGTACATTTGTTATCTACACTTCAAAACCCAATGCGCTTTGATGTTAGAGGGGGTGTTAAGACCCATAATAATTAGAAAATTCCTCTAAGATATAATTTTTTCAAAATATTATCAAAAAACATACCATCCGAAAAAATAATTTCCATTTGATACATTTTGCATTTTCCCCAAAACAAACAATCATCCGCGCAATCAAATTCTTCAATTCATCAAATCTCAATCAAAACTCATCAAATTTGTTTTCAATCACTCCCATTTGATCTTACATACACAAATCAATCGATTTCCATCCATAAAACATTTCAATTCTTTCAATTTCATCTAAAATTTGGTTTCCATCATTTTGAAAACTCTAACTACAAAATCTTTTTTGCTTGATCGTTTTCAGTGATTGAAGACTCTAATCTACTTGTTTAGGTTAGAGTAATTTAGTTTTAGGTTGCTTTTCTTTTTTTTTAAATAACAGACGCACTGTTTCATTCCTTCAGACACACAGTTTTCATACAGTGCGCCAATTCAATGAAACAATGCGACAGTTGTTGTTTTTTTTTAAAAAAATATTTATGTTGGGTATTATGTAATAATATTTTCAATTTTATGAATATCATGTTATAATTTTTTGTTTTAATTGATTTTTTGTGGTTTTTGAATTTGTTGAATTTGAACTGGTGCACTGTTTTGTTTTTTTCTGGCACACTGTTTCAAACAATACGTCATTTCAATGAAACAGTGCGCCAGTGTTTTATTTTAAAAAAAAATCATGTTGGGTACCATGTGATATTGTTTGGGTTGGGTTGGGTTGGGATAAATTCAAATTGTAGTGGATAGGAATTATTTTTCCATATTGTAAGTGTTGGATATTTTTCTATTTTTTAGTAATTTTTGGGAATTCACCTTCTAACATAAGCTCAGACTTTTGAAAAAAATGCTTCCATAACTTGGAAAGACAAAAGGGTGTTAATCAGATCGATTTCGATTAATCGATTCAGATTTTTTTTTTGTCGAATCGATTTTTACAACTCAAAATCAAAAGCAAATTGATTAATTAATCGGTTTGAATTTCTATACTAAAACTGTTTATTAATTGTTTCGGTTTTCTTAGTTTTAAAACAATATTGTTTCTACGATTTTATACGGTTTCGTCTAAAATATTTAATGATGATAATTATAAATATCAGAAAATTACCCAAACATCCATGTGGGATTTTAATTATCAAAACATACAATTTGAACGTTTCTCTCTCCTCCTCCCATAATCTCATCTTCCTCCTTATTCACCTCCTCCTCCTCCCATTCTTCCTCTCAGCCTCCACATCCGCCCTCCTCGCTCTCCGTTCCATCGTCGTCGGCCGCACACTCACCCTCTGTTCTTCGTGCTCGACAATAATAGTCTCTGGTGCATGATAAAGCTTATGCACTTTTCTGATCAGTTAGTCTTTTCAGGTGAGCCATACCCTTAAGGATTCTTGCTATAGCCCAGTTCCATTGATCGCGACACATCTTTGTGATCCAATGTTTGATAGATTCATGAGATTTTCAAGTGGATATATATGCGAAATGTGGATGGTGGGGGATGCAAGGAAGGTGTTCGACGAAATGTCTGAGAGGAACAATATTGATCAAATGTTAAACGATTTTGTTGTAAATGTTTTGTGTTTTTTTTTTTTGCATTGTTTTCTTCATCATTAAATTTTTTTTTGTAGTGCAGCATGTGTGAATTAAAATATTTTTTCCCTTCAGACGCTCTATTTTTTCCTTCAGGCGCCCTATTTCGAAACAGAGCACCTGACTTGAGTGACGTTCTGTTTCGAAACCGAACGCCTGAGTAAAATGAAGTCCTGTTTCGAAACAGAGCGCCTGAGTTAAGTGACGCTCTGTTCTGACGAGGTGGTCGGATTCGGCGATGTGTCAGACGAGGTTGCCGTATTCTGACGAGGTCTCCGGCGAGGTAATCGGATTCCGACCAAGATTCCGATGGTGGTCAGATTCCGGTCAAGAACCCGGCGGCAATTGAATGATAATAGTGGTTGGGGTGGAGATGAAAATAAGGTTAGGGATTTAAACGAGATGGATGAATTGTATGTTTTTGAAATTTAGATCCTTTGTGTACATTTTTGGTATTATTTTTAAATTTTAGTACTTTTGGGTAAAAACCCCTATAAATATCACTCATTAAAATAACTCTGTAAATTTTTACTAAACATGTTTGCAAAAATAAAGAAAGAATTCTCCATAAGTACTCCTATGGAGAATTAATGACACAAAAATACCCCATTTTGATTTTTTTCTTAGTAGATACCCATCAACAATTAATATAATAACATTCATGTTTAAATATTTACACAACATTGTCATTTTTCTAACAAAACTATCAATAATTACACAAAATATTAATACTCTTGAGAAAATTCAATTTCAAACCCAAGCAACTACCACCCTACTAATTTCCTAATTAGTAGGCCAGTGTGAACACTGCCCTAACACGGTCGTCTTCAGTCTCAATTCCATTATCAGTACGCCTTTACCTAAAATCAGTACGTCATCGGAAAACGTCCGTCTTTAGTTCTTTGATAACAAAAATAACAATCCGTTTTCAGTTCGTTGTAAAACAAAACCCCTGGTTGTCATCTACCATAATCGTCATCAATCAGAGTAAGAAAATAACAAATCTGCCAATCACACAGTACGCCCCCAAAATAGTCTGAGCACTAGTCAATGCCAAAAAATATTTAGTAGGCTAAAGAAAATTCAGTGCGTCTTTGACGATGAAAATAACAATGCATCTTCATTTGGTCATAGAACAACAACCTCTAATTGCCATTAACCATTGTCGTGATTAATTGACGTCGAAAAATAACAAGTGCGCCTTGCACAGTACATCTCAAATAGTCTAGTACGTAGTCATCTACGTGCAAACTGAATTCGTCATCCTCAATTCAACTAAGAACTGAATTTGCTATCTTTAGCGTTGGTTTCTATCGACCGTTATCGTCATCAATGAGGATCGCAAAATAACAAGTAAGTCTGTACTGTGCATCTCAAATAGTCTGGTACGTAGTCATGTACACAAAAACTAAATTCGTCGCCCTCGATTCTACTAAGAACCGAATTTGTCGTCTTTAACTTGACAAGATAGGAATTAATCGTCTTTCGCTCGACCAAATTTGAACTCACCGTCTTCAACTATTTGGTGTTTGAACTTAACATCTTCGCCTTGGCATATTCGACACAGCCTTTATGAATGTCGGATGTTGGTGATTTAACAATCTTAGATTTGATTAGGAGATGCGAAATTCCGGTCACTGAATTGGATTTTTGGGTGATGGCTGTTTTGTGAGGGGAAAGAAATAGGAGAGAATTAAGAGATGGAACTAGCATTATGTGTATTCGAACTCAATTTTCAAAAAATAAAGGGGAAATTATACAAAAATCTCTAAGTGAGTTTCACTTCACATAATAGTACCCAAAATCTTCTAACATAGATATGGATACCCTAAATGAAAATCACATACAATTTGATATCTATTCCTTAACCTAACCAAACCACACTTACGACTTAACATAACCAATTTCCCTCCAAAAATCATCCAGCCTGATAAAACCCTAATTTCCTCCACTCCTCTCCCACGAACTGTCATGCCACAACCCCTGAACTGCCTCTCCTTCTCTACGCTACGCCATCGTCCTCAACCACCCACAACCCAGAACCGTTCCACCTTCTCCCTCAACCACCTTCGTCCTTGAAACCGTCCCCTTCTAACTCTCTAACATCAAACCTCGCCCCTGAACGAACTTTGTCAACCATTTCTCATCAACAATGGTTCCCGAAAAGAGAAATGCATCATTCGATCATGAATCGGTTAGGAAGCGTACGAAAAAGGATGGGTCTTCGAAGGAGCCGAAGATGACTCAAATCGTAACTAGGTTTGTGAGACTCAAACCGTAAAGCTTGATTCATCAATTCTTCAATGACATGCACTGTATCTTACTGGATTATGCACTATTTTTTGATTTGTAGCTCACAGAGCAGGACATCAACGAAGAGAAACCAGCCCAAGGCCAAGGCAAAAAGAAAAGTGGCAATGTCGCAAACAAGGTGCTCTCTTTCCTATTTCAATGACAAGATGCAAATGTTGAAGAGTGTTGTTTCATCCGTATGTATGGCTGAGCGCAGAACCACACCCTTTCATCGATTTCTAAACACTCCTCCTCGCCACATTAACATAGTCCGGTTGAAGGGGATTCTGGAATCATTTAGTGTCCAACCGTTTGCGCTCAGGGTTGGGGTTGAGCAAAATATAGTTCCACTTACAAAAGAACAAATTTCATTGATTATGGGTTTGAGATCGACTGATTTGAATGTAAATTGCCAATCGTGATTGGAAAACTCAATTTTGAAGAGGTTATTCAATGGAAAGGAAAAAAAATACGACAAGGACCCCTGTTTTTGAGAAACTGTTAGAATTGGCTCGAGGGGAGGATAAGCATACAGTGGGGGATTTAGTTCGAGTCTTTGTATTGTTTCTTTGTGACTGTATTTTATTCCCGAGGATAACCTTCTATACCCCCTATTTTTGTTTCTCATATGTTAATAATCTCTATATGATCGGAGAATATGCTTGGGGAGCGGTTGTTTACAAGTCGGTTGTAGATGGCATCATCAAGTATAAATTATTCAAGCACGGAATGAAGACAAAAAAGGGGAAGAAAAAAGATGATGATCAAGATATACCACCTGTTTCTCCCTACTTCGAGGGATGTGCGTATGCATTGTTGGTATGACATTTTAAATTTCTCTCCTTTTAAACTTTGATTTTACACTGTGATTGAGTTGTATGTGCTTTGTAATCATGTTAGATATGCACTATCATTATGTTAGATATACAGTCTCTTCTTGTTTGACATGTACTGTATAGTTGACAACATTGAATTTGAACTGTTATTGAGTTAGATATGCACTGTAATCTTGTTTAGCATTTACTGTATTGTTGATAACATTGATTCGTATGTAGGCTTGGGTGTACGAGATATTTGAGGGGAAACTAACGAAGCATATGAAAATCCCACGAATGTTTCATTGGATTGACATCAAGAGTGTAACGGTGAACAGCACAAAAAGTTGTTTGCTGAAGTTTACCCGCATGAAGTCGTATCTATATTCCCATGCAAAGAAGAGAGGTTGCTTCTGTTGAGTGAAGTTGGACCATCATCACAACAGGTAAATCTGTCTTATGCACTAACAATGTAGATACTTATAAACTATATTAAATGCATAGATGAATTGTCAATCGAACTGTTGTGAACTGTAGGACTCAGAGGATGAAGTAGATGATGAAGATGATAATGATGAGAAGAATGGAATGGATAGGGGGAAGAATTTGGAGAAGGAGAAAGAATCACAGCTGGGGGATTCAGAGGGGGAAGATTCTAGTGTTGGAGAGGGAGATGAAGAAGAGGAGGGGCACGATGATTCAAAAAGAGGAGATAAAGAGGAGGGAGAAGAAAAAGAAGAGATGAATAATGCACTGGTGGAGAAGGAAGAAGAGAAGGAAGAAGAAGAGAGACAAGAATCAGAGAAGGTAGAAGAGAAGGGAGAAGAGAAAGAAGAAGTGAGACAAGAGCTTGTAGAGGAACAGAAGGATGAAGAGGAGCTCTTAAGTGTGGGTGAAGTTGTAGGTCAGAGAGTGGAAGGAGTTGATGCGTTCATGCTGGTTCGTGGTGTTTACCAAAACTTGCAGGAGGAATTTGGTTCACCTGATGCAGCTACTATTGCTGAAGCTGTGAAAGGACGAACCAAACGTGGCAAGCGAACAAAACGACAATCTTGGAGAATTACACCAAAGAAGCGGGGCGCCAAAAAGACAGAAAAAACGTTGCCCATTGACGTACCATCGTCGCCACCAGGAGAAAGTCAGTGAAGAAGTTGCCAATCGTTTCAAAGGGAATGCCCAGAGTTATTGGAATGTAACTCCTTCTAATCGAAGATCAAGAGTTAGTGCAACATTTTTTCACCACCTGTGACCTGGAGTGAGTTCTATTTTATTGTTATTTTTGAACTGACTTGTTCCTTTCTTTAAATTGTTATCTCACATAGTTTAAACTGCAATTTATCAAATATAGAACTGCATGTCATTGAACTCCTTCCTTTCTTTAAACTGTCTGATTGGCCTGCTCTAATTTATAGCAGAGAAAGACTGGAAAAATCCAACCGATGATGGTTGTGACTGGTTAACGGGAAAGGATGTTTCCCTCCTGTTCAAGAACGAGGCGCTTAGTGCTAACGCGATTGATTGCATAATGTCTGTGGTAACTTTAGGAACAGATTGCACTTATTGGAGGTCTGAGATGTTGGTAAGAATTGTTATTTAGGTTAATTACAATTACACCTCTAATTTCGATGGATATTGAAATAAAGATTGGCATGCACTGTAATATAGAAAGATGTTTGCTGAAATGAAGATTATCATCCACTGTCTTTGTATGAATACTCTACAGGGAACCATTGCATCAATGGTAAAGGAGGATGAGAGCAAATGGAGTAGGGATGTCCTGGCCATCAGTTTGGAATTGGTGGGTAAAAATCTTCGGGACTGGATCAAGAAGTGCACCAAGGAGAAGTTCTTGTCTTCTCGACTCATTCTGATCCCTCCTCATGATCAAGAGGGGCGGCATTGGAGTCTCTTAGTTTTGGATACCCAATCAGGAGAACTAACTCACTATGATTCCTGTCGCGTGGGTTGGAAGCGACTGTTATTGTAACGCCCCGAAATCCGGGATGCCCGGCACGTGACGTTATGCCGTCACGGACCCTGTCCGTGACAAGGCTAACAACCGAATAGGTTTTAGGAGTACAGAAGCTAAGGAAGCTACCTAGACGATACAAACCATAAATC
>JAOVYX010021269.1:0-15964 GCA_035668315.1 Drosera spatulata | reverse complement strand
CCCATCGAAAAATACAACTGACGAATCCTAAGGCAAGGGGTCGAGAAACTCAACGCCACTATTCTACTATTCTTGAAAAACTTGGAATCAAACCTTCTTTTCGTACTATTATGGATACGAGAAGAATGGGAGAATTTGGATTCAATTGTCAACAAGTAACATCATAAGTGATGGCTCATAACAGTCTCGACTATAAGGAATACCAGTAAAAAGTGTAGCTAACGAAAAGAGGTACGTCATAGTTAGAAGTGTTCAACGAGAATCTCATTCTGGCCCCAGCGCCTAAGTTAGAATCTCAAGTACCAGTGGCAAGTTCAACTGAGCATAGCCCTATTTTTGTACCTGTGACGTAAGTCTTTAATCGAAGGGGCTTCGTTGGGTTCAACTCCAAATAGTTAATTAATTGGTGATAGGAATGAATCTATAGTGATAGTACCCACTGAAACTATTGATCAAGGCAAGGACAAACTAATTGATTGAAGGAATAAAAGGATGACAATCGAATAGCAGCTTAAGCCAAAAGAAAAGATTTAGAATGGAGTTGGTAATGTTTCCTTTTATGACGATACAGTTGTGACATTCCAATTCCTTCCCCATACCTCCAAGATCGATCCCAAATTGACGGGTTAGTGTGAGCTTATCCATGTAGTTATGCACTCTTCGAATAGGAATCCTTTTTTCTAACTTAGCTTCCGCGCTTTGGTGGGTTTTTGAGATATCTTCTAGATATCTAGTAGAAATAATAAGATAAGAGTTTCTTCCTTTATTGATCTTTTTTTTATTTCTCTTTTTAAAAGATCTGAATACTTTGATTTTTTTTTTTCTTTTCTATAGTTTTATATGGAACGAATCTTTCATTTGGATTTGCCTCCTTGTTAACTTAATCAATTTTTCAGGATTAGATCGATCTTTTTTGAAATGGATTTTGAGAAAGAAATCGCTTTCCTTGCTTCACTATATGCATTTTCTTTTCTCCAAAGATTTTTACAAATCTTTTTTCTTTTTGGAAAGAGAAGTACGCTTTTTTGGAACTGGCATTGTTATTTAATAGAAATGTTCTATTGATTGAGTGTTGTGTGTGCCAAAGGCACTCTTGCGATCAATTCTGAGTTAAAGATCGTCCAAAAGAGAAGTAATGAAATATAGAAATGTGTCTACATTATTACATTACAATTTCGAATAAAAAAGAGTAAATAAGAAAAGAAAGTAGAAGAATGTCATCTTATGTAATTATGAAAAATGAATAATAGGAAATAATAGGAATAGAAGTTGTCTTATAGCTAGAACGAAGAATTGAATCTAGGTTCTCTCTGTTTAATTAAACTATCAAATCTCGACTCGATTCTAAAAAGAGTAAGGTAAAGAGAAAGAGAGGAGTAAAGAAGATTAGTCACAGAAATTTTATCTAGAATCTTCATTACCCCCCATTCTTTCCTATTTCAATACTTATAATGACGTCAAAATGATTGCAATCAAATAAGTAACAGGTCATTTGTGTTGCAATCTTCTGTGTCTCAATAAATCATTGCCATGTTTAATCGATCAAAAAAGGGATCTTTTTGATCTTAATCGTCCTTCATTTTTACGAGTGTGCCTTACGTCCTCGATAAACATCTGTCGTACCTCTTGGATAAGGATCTTATAGAAGAGATCAAAAGCTGCCACTTTGTTGACCCTCTGTTTATATAATCTTTGAGAATCATAAAGATTCGTTCAAGAGAAGTTTCAATCACATCGACTTGATTATTCAATTTTCATGAATACCGCGAGCGATTTCCTCCTTGATCCTACCCATCAAAAGGTTAATACGATCATCATTTTTTAATGCATAGCCGATGAATCTTATCAACGCTCTATGAAGAAATGTTTTGCTTACATCATCTATTTCGATTTCGAATCTCAAACTTCGTCGCAAGGGATGACTTTCCAATCCAAGTTCCATCTTGAACTTTCGTATGAGAATACCAAGCAAAAGATGGACTGATTCAGGTACGGTCAAACCTTCATAGGTCTTGTATCTTTCCCCACTGCTTTGTAAGAGTAAGGTCGAGAAATTGATTGTAAAACCTATTTCTCTATACTCTGGATAGTAGCACTTCAGTTTTGAGTAAAAGATCTTATCATATACAAGATATAGGAGATGATCTTTGTTAACCTTTGTAGGTCTATCACGCAATAATACAACACTCTTTCAAGTTGAATCTTGAACGTTTCAAGTTCAATCTTGATGCTTTCCTTGATGCGAGCTTTGTCCAATGAGTTGTCCCCATAGATCAATTGAGAAATAATTAGTTCTCTTAGTTTTCCAATAAGAAGATTCAGAAAAAGATCCCTGTTCCGAAATCTATCGATTATGCACTCAGCAACTTTGATTACCAACATGTAATAAATTCTTTTTAAATCCTTTTTGGAAATTTTTTTGGGAACTGCCATTGTTATTTTATAGAAATATTTTATTGATTGAGAGGCATATGTGCCAAAGGCGCTCTTATGATCAATTCTGAGTGAAAGATCATCAAAAAGGAATGTGTCTACATTATACATTACTACATTACAATTTTGAATAAACAAGAGTAAATAAGAAAAAAAAGTAGGAAAATGTCATCTTATGTAATTATGAAAAATGAATTGAATGAAATAATAGGAATAGAAGTCGTCTTATAGCTAGAACGAATAATTAAATCTATGTTCTCTCTATTTGATTAAACTATCAAATCTCGATTCGATTCAAATTGCCACAAATGCCATGAACAGACCGAACTAAATCGAGTAGAACTCGAGAAGGGGTTACAATGATAAATCCACCAGGGAAGTAACGACCAGCATATGAGGGAGTTCCAACGAACTCCACTAGGATTTCTACTAGGAGTTCCATTCAATCTACTAAATCTACAGGAAAAAACTATACAACTAAAAGAAGAAAGTTTGCAGGAAGAACATCTCAATCAAAGTCGAATTCCTCATTACCTGGCGATTCTACAACTTGCTTGTAAAAGAAGTCACTACATCGAGGTCGAACCTTTACTATTCTGCAAAGGCACGGGGTGGCCATTAGAAATGAGCGTCAAGGAGACTATCATCCTCAAGATATAGGGGAGTGGACCATGGAACTCCTGTCTATCCTATAATTCATGTTACGATCAGAATTCCTCGGCTAACAGAAGGGGAACTATACATATTCAACTACGTAGTTTTGCCGCCCACTTCGATAGAGCTCATGAGCTTAATGGGTGGGTGTCAACAAGATCGGATGTACGTATGAAGAGAGAGGAAATTCATTGTCAATGTAGGCTCAACTCAATAAGTTAAATAGGTTAAAGCCTAATGTCAGGGCCATTCTTGGAATCTCAAACCAGTAACTAGAAAAGATTCGACAATGCAAAATCTCTCCATTTGGGGGAACCTCTACCTACTGAGATGCTGTACCGGCTAGTAGGCACATGCACGGGAGCAGGTTCAAGCCACGGGCTTAACAGCGGGAGGGAATGGCAGGCTAAAATACAGTCGATTTCCTTTTAACAGAGCAAGTTGAAGTCATGCCGCTGTTATCAGAACCAAAGGGGTGATAACATGCAGTTGCAGTTGCAGTCATGCCAATACTTTTTGTTGAATTAGCAAAGCAGTTGCAGTTCCTTATGATAGAAGTTTCGGCAGGATCAGGTCTGAAGGTTGCGAGTCCTCTCAAATTGAGTGAGCTCTTTAGTGAGCTTTAGAATTGGAACAAGTGGTATAGGCAGGGGAAGATGATACGCTGTAATAAGAAAGAAAAACAGAGAGAGTTATGTATCTTGATGCCCACTCGAGGTTTTCCGACTAAAAGGGCCAACATCGAGACCGGCAATCTCTATTCGATGTCACACCCAGGATAGTTGACTTGCCCAAAATTTCTATGGAAAATCATTCCCATATCATATGATGGAAAAGGCGATAGAGAGCATCTTTACATAATGGCTTCTTCCTCAAAGTCTACTACAGGCAGGCTGAACCAAGCAAGAAATAAAGCACCGTACTTTGACCCTAAGCGCGAACGAATAGCTCCTTTATCTCTGAGGACAACTCCTTCACTTTTGCCCTCTCGTTCCTAACCTTATAGCCTTGGACAATTCCCTCTGCCTCTGAAGAAGCTCCGTAGTAGTTGAGAACAGATAATACTTTTCTTTGCATCCCTTTGCAAAGGAGAAGAGGCCCTCCTTTGCATCCCTTCGATTAGTAACATTGCTAGTACAATACCAAGGTAAAGATAGATCAACTCATTGTCTGGGAAATCTCCTTCTATCTTGTAGTGTTTTCGTCTCCTAGATAATAATAGAGAAAAGTTTTGTTCGCCATACCTTTTCTCGTAGAAACTAAAAGAACCAAAGGTGTATCTTTTGGGAATATGGATTGATTCGAATTCCCATACAAAAAGACCAAAAAGAATCGATAAAGGGTTATTTTCTTCTTTTCAGATCCAAAGGAGTTATCTTGAGTGAATGGTTCGACTTTCTTTTTTAGCATCTCAATCCAAGCCTGGAGATGTTTTGGGTTACAGTGTTGATTTGGATGATTTAGCGGGTCTTTCAGCTGATTCGTATGCTCCAGAAGTTGGATTTAGAAAAGCCATCCCTCCCCGAGTTTTCCTATTTTGCTGCTTCGGATATCTCAGCAGATTCATTCTATTGCAAGCCCAGCTCGGCTTACGCAATGATCGAAAGAACTCTCTTCAACCGCTCATGATTGAGAGGGCGAGATTCAAATGGTATGTTCCGAGTACAACTAAACAATAACACTCTGATGCTCGGTTCTATTTTTGGAAAGATTGGGTGTCATTTTATACGGGTTCTCCCGGGAGATAGGGTCAAAATTGAGAAAAGTTATTATCATTTAATGAAAGGACATATAATTTATAGATTCAAGAAAAATCAGTCAAAGAATAAGGAAATAAACAAGAAGAAATCAAAGAAGAAGGAATGAAACAAGAAGGAGTTAGAGGACAAGGAATTAAACAAGAAGGAGTTAGACGACAAGGAATTAAACAAGAAGGAGTTAGACGACAAGGAATTAAACAAGAAGGAGTCAAACGATTAACTTCTTTTTCAAGATATAGAAACCCATTTTCTTCCAAAAGGTGATAACTAAATTAAACTAATTACTCAAAAGAAGATAAAATTAAGCTAGATAGTAAGGTGGATTGTTTAGATTAGGAGAAATGTAAGAATAATGGTTGAGTCATTTTCAATCACTTAGATCAATTATTGATGTTTTTGGATCTTAGGTGTAATGATTAATGTGGAATGTTTGTAATAAGTATTGGCGTAACTCACTACGTTTCTTAGTTTCTAACTTCCGATTTGCTCGGATAGTTAAACTAACTCAAGAGATCTAAATCAGTACAATTAGCTCGAATATGGTGCATGTTAAAGCTACAAATCATGCTAAATGGTTTAGTTCAGTAGCTAATTGATATAATATGATTCAAGCTAATTGTCATATACAATCAATGGTTTCAAATGCATGTAACATGATTAGTTTAAGCTAATTACTATGATTGTTATGAATGTTAAGTTCCATGTTATGATTCAACTCTTGTGTTTTAAGTCATATTCGAGCTAATTGAACTGATTTAGATCTCTTGAGACATTTTAAGTCATTTCGAGCTAATTACTGAACTAAACCATTTTAGGTGATCAATCTAGCATACACATGTTATATGATGATTCTAACAGGATTCATGCATCATTCCTTCATCAAGCACCTCTGGTTTGTGTTAAATGCTTAACATCTCATGATCTAATGACTTCAAAACTAATCAACACATCCCTACTATCGATCTACTCACACATAATCATTGAATAAAGCATGGAATTAAGCAAAGCAACATAAACAATCATTCTGCTCAGTTTGACAACTTAAGAACAAGTGTTTTACAGCGCACGTTGAGTTCCAAACCAATGTCCAACGGTTATGCGTTGCGGATCAAGACTTCTTCAATTTCCTCTCCAAAGCCCGTCTTTCTTGCGTCTCTCGTCCACTTGATCGTCTCTGCCTCCATGAGCGTCTCCCCTTCTGTTCTCTGCTTAGAATAACCCTTCTATTCACTGCCAAAGGTCCATGTCACCAGTGACTCCAGTCCTTCAAGCTGTACGGGCTGTGTTGTTTGATACTGAACGACACGACCCGTGTTGCTCCTAGATTTGCCCATCTCATCCGAACTTCATCATATCCTTTTGCGAATGCCTTTGCACATATTTCATGACTTTAAAACTTCGTCCAAATGACGTTTTCATCAAAACACATCTTGTATCATCAATCTACAAGAAAAACACAAAAATACGACAATATCTGACTCTAAAACAAAAATTAAACTAACATAAATAAAAATAACTCAAAACACAAGCAAAACATAGGTTATTAATGCATAAAAATATGTATGTTTTTGCACACATCAAATTCTCCCAAACCAAAGATTTGATTGTCCTCAAGCAAAGCTAAAAAAAAAAAAAAAAATTAAAAAAATTAAAGATTCAATTTGGAATTGAAAAACTAACAAAACTAAAAAACGTCCATAGCTTGAGCATCAAAGTAATTAGAATGCCTAGAATTTATAACACAAAACACATGCTGAAAGAACATTCATCACAAAGTCACCGTTCATCTCTATTCATACCACATAAACTACCCCTCAAATCATCCCGTCTTATGGTCTTTCATACCTAACAGAATTTCCTGAGATGTAGCGAGACAAAACATTTTCAAAATTCAGTTTCAAAATTCATTTTTTTTTCTTTTCTTTTCACCCGTTACTTCCTTACTGTCAGAATACGTCCGACATGAGTCGTTCCTAAAGCCACTAAGGTCTCAAAGGGGGTCTAGATTTTCTGCTGGATATGTATCTTTTTTTTTTTTTTTTTGTTTTTTGTTTTTACACTCATCATATTGAATACCATTGACCCCCCCTTTTATCCATATATGGTAATTTTGATTACCGAGGTATGGGACATAACACTTGAAGCTTTTTTGTTTTTTTAATGAATAGGTCTAGAATATTCTCAATTAACCAAAAATAGCATAAGGGTCACCATGAAAGACGGGTGCTTTATAGACAAAAATATATTTTTTTTTTGTAAAACTCACACCATGTCCCCCTATAATCGGTGGATAAATGAAAAGATGATATAAAAGGGAAACATGAAGGTTTTAAATGTCTATCTACGGTTCAAGTCACCATTGAAGTGCTATCTACACATAAAAGAATCATATCATAGGAATGTAATAGAATGGTGTTAGCAAAGATTCATGACTTTCTTAGAAATGATATTTAAACTACATGCATTAGTGTAACAATTATTAAGGCTTAAATCATCATTTTATTTTTCTCAAGCCATGGATTTAAAAACAAAATGTAATTTTTTTGTTGTCTTTTTTTTTTTTCAATCAAACTAACCAAGAATCATACTAACTCGAAAATTAAACACAGGAATGAAAATAGAATGAATTAAATGACTCGAAATGAAGTAGAATTGGACTGACATAAGTCATCCCATAAGGTACAACTATATTGCCAAGTTTTAGAATAACATGAATGACAAATAAATATTGCACCCCCCACTTAAACATAGCATTGTCCTCAATGATAAAAAAAAAAACAAGAAAATAGAAAGGGCATTACCAAATGTCACGTATCAGGTGGAGGAGGTGGTTGAAAATGTCCTTGACTAATATGCCACTCATAGATCTGCATCTCACGCATATGCCTGGCCATATCTCTCTCTCTCTCTCTCTCTCTCTCCTGCCTATGCATCATCTCCTCAATAGTCTACACACGATCCTCTAAATGCTGAATGCGACCAAGCATCACACCCTCAAGTTGAGCATGGTAGGCTGATTAACCCTCGGAGGTCTGCACTGGCTAGGTCCTTCTGCTAGAGGTACATCAGGCTCAAGTGAAGAATGGTCCGTCATGAAAGATGGATCGTCAGGAATTGCTAAGCCATGAACAGTCGATGGCATATATCCAGCATCTCCCTCTGGCTCAACACGAACAGCGTCAGATGATCCAGCCAGTCCCTCTGAATCATGAACTTGATGTGGGTTGCCTTGATCATCATAAACAATAGAGTTAGAAAACTGCAGTCCCATAGTAGGAAAACTCCAGGAGTAGTAGCTGAATGTGCTGCATAATGGACTCGGCAACCTTAGATGCTTTCCCACATTCAATGAACTAGGGAAAGTGAGATAATAGATCTTCTTCTTATCTGCAGTCTCCTCACACACAAACTTTCCTGTGGTATACAAATATGGCAAAGTCATGAAGTTGAGGTCCTTGTCGTTCATTGGCTGAAGAGCCGCCAAGTTGTAGTTGACCGATTTAGCTATCGGGGTGATAAAAGGGCCAAAACATATCTTCCCCACCTTTTTCTCAGACATAGTGGCTTTTGTATACCAATGTCTGAGCATATGGGCGACGATATCTACATCTATACGATACCTATGCGCCATAATCCACAAAAACTTCAGCTCATCCTTCCTCAGACTCCCAAGTGTATCATAACGGGAAAATACAGTTAGAGCTAAGAATCTATGCAGCAAGAAGAATGTCGGGTTGAGAATCGAAGAGACCTTGATATTAAGAAACTCACCAATGCTTTGTTGCGTAATTTCAAAGAAGAAAGAACCAATATCTTGCTCATATTACGGATAATTGAACTGAATACCAATGGTCTCGAATCTGTACACCCCGTTCAGCTATGCCGTGTCTTTATAATATTCCACCCCGTTGAGGCGGAAGTGGAAACCAAGAATGTAGTCGGAGTATTTCTTTTTCCCTGCCCGAAAAAGCTCCAAAGAAGATAGAAACTACAACATCGACACCGTATAAGTTCGTCAATGGGTGGTAGTGAAGTCTGTCATCCCCATACGCTCTGGAAACCCCTCGAAATCATCCATGAAACCAATCATGCTCAGACTACGGGCATGATAGAATGTGCCTGGAATAATAGCCCTTTGAACCAAGAGGTTGTAGCGATCCTCTTGCTTACGCCCTCGAAAAAGAATGTGATGATCATTGGGCTGTTCTGACGGTGGCTCAGGGTCAAGAGCTTCCCCACGAATATGGAAATCCAGCTTAGCAGATGATCTTGGCTTTCTTTTTGGCATCTGCAATAAAAACATGAAAAATTCAGTTTCTGACAATAGCAATGAAAACTAGCAATTCAAATTGCAAACCATATCATGCAACCACGCACAAAACATAATCACTTTCCAGAAAAATTTGGCATGACCCATTTGCACGATTACAATATCCCAACATATACAGAATTAAAATCCTCCATCATCTCCATCCATCCTCACATAGTCATCACACATCGTCCCGAATGCTCCATATCATCATTCAATGTATATTCAACAAATAATAAACACAATGAAGCAAATTATCTAATAATTAACGGTCGTCATAGTCTCAAACCTAAATTCTAAAATATGAATTCGTCATTTATTAACCAAATCACGCAAACCATATATGCAAATTGATCACAAGGCTTCATGGAACACAACTACATACTTCATTTGCGTCAAAGATCTCAATTCATGAAGATATTCACGTTTGGGTAAAAAAACTTTGAGTTGAGAAATCTACGAATTTAGACCGTAATTAAGGAAATCAACCATTGGATGATGTGGAGGAGAGAATTACCTTCATATCAAGTATAAGAACGTGAAATTTGATGAAGGAACGAAGATTTTAGGTGTTAGGCGATTGGAAATCGGTTTGGGATTGAATTGTGAATGAATTTTTCTTTCAGCCGCGATGTGTATAGTGTTGAAAATTGAGGCAACACGGGCCGTGTCCCCTTGTTGTTCATAGACATGGGCCGTGTCACTTTGGCCAGTAAGCTCTTAGTTATAGTGAACATAGGCCATGTCACCCTACTTGTTAGGAACACGAGCCATGTCACTTTTGGCAGTGAGCTTGTAGTTTCAATAAACACGGGCCGTGTCATTCTACTTGTTAGGAACACGTGCCGTGTCACTTTTGTCAGTGAGTTGCCCAGTTCAATTGAACACAGTCCGTGTCATTATACTTGAATGGACATGGGTTGTTTCTCTCAGATACCGAAAATGCATCAAAACACACTTGTTTACTTGTTTCAAACCAAATCATTCATTCCTTTTTTCCTTTTTCTTTTTTTTTTGTTTTTTTTTAAATGCTCGGGTTGTCTCCCGAGAAGCGCATTTGTTTAACATTGTTGGCTCGACAAGAAAGTCTCAAGCTCATAAATTCTCAAGCTTTATACGATATGGTGACATTCCAATTGGTATTCTAAATGATGTGCGGTTTACCCACAGAGCATCACCAAGTCGGACACTCCAATCCTTTCGATTAGGATCCACCACTTTTTCAAGTATAGATTTGATTTCCCGATTGGAGACCTCAACTTGTCCGCTAGTTTGCGGATGATAAGCAGTAGAAATTTTGTGGATAACATGATACTTATTCAATAAAGTTTCCACCACACGATTACAAAAATGAGTTCCTCTTTCGGTTATAATGGCATGTAGAATACCAAAACGATTGAAGATTTGAGTTTGCACGAACTCAACATCAGTTCTGGTTGCTAGTGCCTCCACCCATTTAGAAACGTAATCGACGCTAGCAAAATATATGAGTTGAGGGTGGGAATGGTCCCATAAAATCAATACCCCAAACATAAAAAATTTCACAAACGTAGATGGAATGTTGTGGCATTTTATCTCGTTTGAGTAATCCCCCAGTTCTTTCGCACTCGGGACAGGTCTTTACAGATTCATATGCATCATGTTTTAAACTAGGTCAGAAAAATTCACATTCAAGGACCTTATGGGCAGTCCTCTTGGCGCCAAAATGACCACCACTTTGGTAATTATGACAAAATAATAAAATTGATTGTTGTTCATGTTCTGGGACACACTTTCTTAAAATATCTTCAGAACCCATTTTGAATAGATAAGGATCCTCACAGAGGTAATATTTGGCATCAGCTTTTATCTTTTCACGTTGAACTCGTGAAAGTGACTTCGATAAGTCCTTTGTGACTAGATAATTAACCATGTCTTCAAACCATGGGACTTCACCATGGAGACTTATTAAATACCTTTCATATCTTTTATTTCAATGCGGAATTCTTGAAGCAGTAGAACCCACCTTAAGAGACGAGGAGTCGTCTCCTTTTTGCGAAGGAGATACTTAATTGCAGCGTGGTCAGTGTAAATAATAACTTTTGTTACTAACAAATAAGATCGGAATTTATCCAATGCAAAAACTATGGAATATAATTCCTTTTCTTTTGTGGTGTAGTTGCATTGTGCCTTATCTAGCATACGAGAGGCATAATGCATAACATGTGGAATACGTCCAACTCGTTGCCCAAGTACAACTCCTACCGTCTTATCGCTTGCATCACACATAAGTTCCAATGGTAAGTTCCAATTTGACAGTTGCAAAATAGGAGATGAAATTAATTTTTCCTTCAACATTTCGAGTGCCTTGAGACATTCTTCATCAATTTCAAAAATTACATCCTTTTGTAATAATTTACACAAAGGTTGAACAATTTTTGAGAAGTCTTTAATAAATCTGTGGTAAAAGCCCGCATGTCCCAAAAATACACGGACCACTTTAACCGATCTAGGAGTCAGTAGGTCCCGTATGATCGAAACCTTTGATGGGTCAACTTCAAGTCCTTTTTGAGAGACTATGTGACCAAGCACCACTCCATGCTGTACCATAAAACGGCACTTCTCATAATTTAGCACTAGGTTCGATTCAATACATCGAGCCAACATAAGTTCCAATCGGCTCAAGCACTCTTCAAACGAACTTCCATAAACCATGAAGTCATCCGTAAAAAATTCGATAATGTTTTCTATGTACTCTGAGAAAATTGACATGACGCATCGCTGAAATGTAGCTAGAGTATTACATAAGCCAAATGGCATTCTACGGTAAGCAAATGTGCCAAAGGACATGTGAATGTCGTTTTGCTTTGATCCTCAGGAGCGATCACAATTTGATGATACCCCAAATAACCATCTAGGAAGCAAAAATGTGAGTGGCCTGTGGGGCGCTTTAACATTTGATTCCATGAAGGGGAGACAGAAATAATCCTTCTTTGTAAAAGCATTTAATTTTCTGTAATCAATACAAATTCTTCATCCTGTCTGGATTCGTTTGGCCATCATACCACCATCAGGGGTGGTAACAATGGTCATACCTCCCTTTTTTTGTACTAAATGAATAGGACTTACCCACGCCGAATCAGTAATCGGGTAGATTATTCCTGCTTCCAGCAGCTTCAAATCAAAATTTCTTTCTTCACTACTTCCATCATTGGAGGATTCAGTCTTCGTTGAGTTTTCCTTGATGGTTTAGACTTATCCTCAAGAAATATTTTATACATACGGGTCGAAGGACTTATTCCTTTAATATCAGCAATGGTCCAACCTATTGCAGTCTTGTGTTTCTTGAGTACGTCAAGTAGTTTATTTTCCTTTTCTTGGTCAAGGTCATTAGAAATAATCACAGGTAGTGTGTCTCCCTCACCAAGATATGCATATTTTAGGTGCAAAGGGAGTTCCTTAAGCTCAAGAACAGGTGGGGTAATGATCGACGGCTTAATACTCTCATATACTGTAGGTAATAGGAGACTATTCGGTCGATAACTATACTCAAAGATTTCATAGATTTCGTTTCCAATGTCATCGAAGTGTTCTTGAAAAACATCTTCTTCTTCATTTTGGGTGCCATAAAAATCTCTTTCCATAGCTCCCAAAGATTAAAGAATTTCTGCATTGTGGCCTTCAAATAGTTCATCATTTAGTTCTTCGAATGAATCCAATGCACAAATAGATACGACACTATTTAAACAATACTTCATTGCATCATAAATATTGAATTTAATTATTTCTCAATCAAACTCCATTGTTAATGTTCCATCATGCATATCAATTCGTGCATGTGCTGTTTTCATAAAAGGTCTTCCCAATAAGATAGGTGCTAATGTGACAGAACCATCTTCCATACGAAAGACATAAAAATCAACTGGGAAGATCAATTCGTTAACTTTAACAAGCACATCTTCAATGAGACCTTCAGGGCGTGTAATTGACCTGTCTGCTAGCTGAATCACAATACTGGTAGACTCCAGAGGTCTAAGATTAAGCGCATTATAAATTGACCATGGCATAACATTAATAGATGTGCCCAAATCTAGCATGCACCCGGTAATGGTAGAGTTCCCAATAGTGCAAGGGATCGTGAACATGTGTGGATCCTTTTCTTTTAATGGGAGTTTCTTTTGAAGAATTACAAAAACATTTTCTCCCAATTGGATCCTTTCATCCCTCTCAGGCGCCTTTTATTGGTACAAAACTCTTTAAGAAACTTAGCATACCTTGGAATTTGACTTATTGCGTCCAAAAGAGGTATGTTCACCTCTACTTTCTTTAAAACTTCGAGAATATCCTTAGCCAATTGGCTTGAAAAATGTGACTTTAAATGTGACTCCTTATTGAGAGTGGTAGTCTGGATTGGACTTTTGTCAATTTTTTGATTTTCATTTTGTGAATGAAGTAAAAATTCATCATGCTGTTCTAACTGACTTTGAATTGGATCATCCATAGGAGGAACAATCTCAACCTCAGGCTCAAGCTCACTTCTTCTTCGTGTGTCAACCTCTACTAAATTTCTCCCACTTCTCAAAGTTACTGCACTCGCATTTTCGTGAGGGTTCACTAGTTGAGATGGAAGTTTGTTCAACAGCAGTGCTTTTAATTGTCCTACTTCTGTGGCTAATTGACCAACTTGTGTTTCCAAATTTTTGATGCTCGATGATGCACTATTTTGGAATTGTATAGTGTTGTTGGCCATTGTTCGGACAAGCTCTTTCAATGGACAGAGCTGAAGATTCAGTCGATTTGGATGACTGATTTATATGTTAATGTTGTGGAAATTGATTTGCCTTTACATTGTAATATCCAGGTAGAGCATCTCTTTGGTATTGAGGTTATTGTTGTTATAATTATCATTCCTCAACCTAAAATTATTATTTGGAGCATAGGCTTGATTATTTCCAGGTCTTGGGTGTCCTGAAAATTTTTCAACAGCATTTGCTTATTCGTTTTCAAAGAGAATAGAACAATCATCAGTGTTGTGTTCTGGAACAAGGCATATTCCATATGCTTTCGCATGTAGGGAAGAAGATTCATTTGATTGATTCTTTTGAGCCAACACCTTGGCTAACATACTTTTTATCTCAGAAAAATTTGTGTCATTATAATGAGTGTGATCGAGCAGCTATTTGCTCAAATAGTTCTCAAGCAGCTGTTGGAGAAAGATCTTGATAATCTCCTCCACACGCCCCATCAACTAATTGCTTATCATAATAGGACATTCCATTATAAAAGTATTGAATTAGGAGGTTCTCAGAAAATTGGTGATTCGTACAATTGGAAACTAAACGTTTGAAACGTTGCCAATATTCATGGAAAATCTCCTTTGGTTTCTGTTGGATGCTACAGATTTTTGTTTGAATATCAGTAATACTTGAGTATGGAAAGTACCTATTAAGAAAGGCCATTTGCCATTGTTCCCATGTTGTTATTGTATTAGGAAGCATGTCACACAACCACTTCTTTGCTTGTACATTTAATGAAAAAGTGAACGATCTTAACTGAGTCATCTCATTGTTAAACCCTTCGGGTTACATATTCTCACAAACTACCCTAAATTCTTGGAGATAACGATGTGAACATTCTCCTGGTATATCACTAAATACAGACAATTTTTGTAAGAAACCAGAATTTTACTTAAAATTCGCATCCACATCTGGAAAAACAATACACAAAGGCGAATTATTGTTGGCATTGTACTCAGACATTTGCCTAAGGGTACGTTCATGTTAAAGAGCAGCATTTTGATTATTAGCCATTTCTATAAAGGTAGGAATGGGAACAGGCTCACCAGGAGAAATTGAGCGGTTAGAAGATTGCCTTTGTCATGGAGTGCTCTCCTCGATCTTTTGAACTCTCTTCTTGATGTTGGATCTGCTAGTTACTTTTTCACTCCTCAAGTTCATGTAATGGTAATAACTTCAATGTTTGCTGAAAACAAAAATAAAATAAAATCACAATTAGTTAATTTTTAACAAAACTGTTCCCCGACAACGGTGCCAAAATTTGACACATTCATCGTATGATGTGCAAATTATATCTGATGTGCACACATCACTTCTTTATTCTAAATGTTTGTTTTATTCCTTTTGTATTGTCTAAATTACATTTTTAGTGTCTTTTTGTCTTGAAATGTTGGTACTGCTGTGCTTTCATGTTTTTGGCAGATTGGCTTGAAATTTCGAGCAAAAATGAAGAAGGATGAAGAAAATGACAAACCATGAACTCAAAAAGCCGTATTTCAAGTTTCATTGTCATTGCACATGTTTCGAGAGTTTTTACGGTGATGTTTCATAACGTTTAGCTAGATTAGTATGTTTAGATATCATGCGCAAGTTTTTAGAATTTTTTGACGTCATTTAGTATTTTTAGTTTAGGATTTTAGGCTACTGCACACCTGTGTCGCGGGCACGACCAGCTGTCGCGAGCACACAGCTGTCGTGGGCGCGACGGCCCCTGTCGCGGGCGTGACGAAGATATTTCCTGAAATCCCAGACTTTCACGATGAATCTCCTGATGCAAAATGATGAGTTTCAACCGTTGGATCGATCTGGTTGCAAGCCCTCGCCTATTAATACTCTTCCTAGGGTTATTCCAAGGAGAGAACACCATGGGAGATGCTCAGGGAGGCAGAGACGATCGAGAGGACGAAATACGAAAGAAAGACGGGTTTTGGAGAAGGAATTGACAAAGTATTGATCCGCAACGCATAGGAACTCATTGGATTTGATTTGGAACGCTACGAGCACTGTAACACACTTGTTCTTTAGTTGTCAAA
>JAOVYX010021268.1:0-15967 GCA_035668315.1 Drosera spatulata | reverse complement strand
TTGTTGTAAAAGATAGTTCAACTAGGGAATTTGGATTTTTGTCTACAAATATTTCTATCAGAGTTTACAAAGCGTATGACGATCATAATTTTCACTCTTCATGGATTCAATCATTCACTAGCATTTCATTTCATATTTATTTATGAGAGGTGTTTATAATAAAGTTCGACAAAACCTATAACGTCTCGATTTTTCATAACATATTGAGATATAATAATACAAATGACGTCACTGTCGCTGAATCCCAACATCCCAGCTAGGCGAAAATCACTTAAGCAGTTTAGATACACAAATAAATAAAATCCACTTAGAGATAAAACAATAATGTTATCAAATACAGCGCAAATTTCTCAATTATTACACATTTTACTTAGTTCATAAACCATAATACAGAAGATGCATATTATCATCATAACCTATATCACATGTGCCCGTCGTCTCTAGCTTCAGAAAACACATAGAAGAGAAAAACACCGAAAAATAGTAACCGTGAGCAATATGAAGTCAATAACGTGTCGGCCTCCTTATCAGGGGTTACACGAGAAGAGATGATAAGAAAAGAAAAGAGAAATGACCACTTCAATCATTTGATTCAGCACTCTGAAACTTATTATACCAATCCGACATTCATAATTATCATCTCAAAAATACAGTGAAGACAAACAATAGATATCCTTTATGTTATAATTGTGCCTTTGACGAAACTTACTCAATTTTAACTTATCAAGCTTTATTCAGTTTTAGCAAAATAGACATCTGTAATACCCCGAAAATTTTTCGATATTTTAAACAAATAAATTTTTGAATATTAAATAACGTACGAAAAGATATAACATTAAACATAATGTTATATATTCAATAACATACTAATAACGATATCGAATGCGTAAAGTTATGACAAAACATTACGAACCTACAAATAATTTAACAAATACGTAATGTTAAACATAACGTTACAACGATATAACATATGTGTAACGTTATAATGTAACGTTATAACATTCGTATTTGGGTTAACAAAATACAGTCCCGGAAACATCCGAAATTTTTGACAAAACAAACGTCATTAAATTAGAAATAATTTTATATAATTTCGACGAAATAATATAACGAAATATGGATCAAAATAGACTGATAAAGATAAAACGAGGGAGCGGATTGGAATTAATCAAACCCACCGCCCAAACCCATTCCTTCTCTGCAAATGACTCCTATAACTCGGCGCCAAAATATGCCACACACGCCTCTTCTGTCTGCCCACCTTTCTACCCGCCGCTGAGCTCATCATCACACCATGCCAACATCACCTCCTCATCCTTTTCCGCATCATCTCATCAAAAGAACCCTCCCTCTCCTCCCTGCTCTCATTCCTTTCCTTCCCTTGCGCCTTCACCATCACCAAACAAACACACAGCTTCGCCACCACAAACCATGATCGTCGCCATCATCGACTTCAAACGGCAGCAAGCATAGGACACGAAGGACGGGAGCAGCGACGTCACAAGAGGGACAATAGCAACAGTGACGAGACGAGGAAACCAATGGACGAAGCACAACGAGGGGGAGATGAGCTCTTAAGGTAACCTAACTCAAACCGAGGCGTTTATATTCGTTATGATCTGGATTTCTGTTCGTATGCTTTCGGATCACATATTAGCATGATATGTATATAAGCAGATAGGGGCATATAGGGTATGCGAGCTATGGCCTCCTGCTTTCTGTTTTCTGTTTTCCACTTTTTGTTTTCTATTTTTTGCTTTCTTTCTTCTGTTTTCTGCTTTTTGTCTTCTGTTTTCTGCTTTTTGTCTTCTGTTTTCTTCTTTCTGTCTTCTATTTTCTGATTTCTGTTTTTTGCTTCTTTTTTTTTTGCTTTCTGTTTTTCTGCCTACTGTTGTTGAATCTAAAAGTGTATATCTGTCATATAATCCTTATAAATAAAAACAGGATATTAAACGTAAATATATGATCATGCAACGTTGTATTCGGGATCGGAACTCTATTTGACTTGCTATACCGATTTGTGGGGAAACTACTGAGATTGTAGCAAATCAAATCATATATAACTGTGTTTTTCGAATAAATAGTATGTCCATACATTTATATAAAAAGACGATTTATAATGTATGAGCAACATCAAATAAAAGCCCACAATTAAATGGCACACCCTAAAGGGGATACAGGAATGAGATGGAAATTACGATGCTTGGCGATGTGGACAAATGAAATGCGAACCAATAACGAACACATATTCAAACACAAAAGCTAAACCTGGTACAAGTGTCATGGTCTGTCAAGTCTCCTGTTATACTCTATTGAATGTGATCTGGGGGATGAGCTCGTCACTGCCATCATCTCCCTTTACTGAAACTGTCAAGGAAGAAGGTCGTACTTTGTGTCCCTTCTTGAAATCTATCGAATGTCAAGTGAAAGTCATTGAAACTGAACTCTAGCCAATTCCTTGGGTCATCGTCATGGGTGAACCGAAACTAGTTAAGGAGCGTTGGGCAGTCCCCATCCTCTTAGGTAGGGAGGTTTCCAATGAGAAGCACATAAAGCCCGTTAGAAGTACATTACTGGTCACTCTCTGCCGAAGAGGTTCAAATATGTTCCAATGAGAGGCACATAGAGCCCGTTGGAAGCAAGTTACTATCTCTTTCAATCGACAAATTCTTGTAGCCCGGTTGACGACTGACGAGACTTGTATTCAGAGTCTGTATGTTGGAATATCTCGAGTCATGGGTCCATAATAATAACAACGAACTCAAGAGATGTGAAATCATTCAAACATGCATACATCATATGGCGTACATATTTTCTACTAAATACAAAAATATTTTACTGGTGCTCATTGATTCGCCATAGTCGGGGGAGTACCTTACAAATCTGAGACATACACTCTACGTTACTGAGTTTTATACTCACGAGTTATGTATTCTGTTTGCAGATAAATTACAGGACGATCACGGAAGATGTTAGATGCCTTTTATACTTTGAGAAATGATGTAGTGAACTTGTGGCTTTTGGTTATGTAACATATGCTATGACCTAGTCAGGTCATCAAACGATTTAACTTAACAGCTTTTGATTTATTGTATGGAATGAATTTTTATCAGTCAAGTATCATGATTATAAGCAACACAGGTAGTTTCCTTAACTCTCTATACCTTTAAAGCCGTTTGATTTATTTAGCCTTGTCATCAACCGGGTTCGTGACGACATAACGCCACGTGTCACATGACGCGAAACTCGTGGCGTTACAACATCCGAGAAAGAGGATCAGTCAAACCGAGACCCAGGGTCTCTATAGGATCAAACCTTAGTCCATGGCATTTTCATGAGATTCCTTTTTCTTATTCTTAAGCTAGTCCTCGAGAGAGCTTAGTTGATCCATGATTTCTCTTTCTTTGTTTCCTTTTCGTTTGTTTCAAGAAAAGAAAGAAATACTACACTGAGTTTTCCTCATACCAAAACAACCCCACAGGATCGATGAAAGAATGTCACCATCAAGTCACTGTACAACACAAACGACAAACACAACGCTCTTTGTGTTTTATACTACGGAGTTATCTCACTAATTATGGATTTACACTCTTTTGACTCACGCATCCTCTTTATAACAGTAATCAAGACATAACACAAACACACACATCATCTTATCACGGCACACAGTAGTTGCAGTCAATATTTTACGTCAGCCACATTTAGTGACTACGTTCAAAGATTCCAATGCATATTATTATATTCAGGGTATAATAATACGCATCAAACACATAATAAATCTAAACATTACCTTCTCATTGCAACTTCCTCATACACATGCTCAGCTTGTCCTTTATGTCTCATTGAGTGGAGTCTTCAGGTCCTATAACATGATAGGATTCACATATCAATACATTTGTTTGTTCGCGTTAAGGTGCTAAACATATTTATTCATAGTTCGTGAAAAACCAGCATATTAATATTATGAGGTGATGTTGAGCTTTATACAATCATTTGATACTTATTTTGATTGTCCATGATGATGATTTTTAGATTGAATATCATTAGCGTCATTTTTGAGTGTTTGGAGTTATTTTGGCGTCAAAACAATCATTCTCGGTCCAGACTGTTCTGAGATGGCATCCCGACCTCTGGGACGGACATCCCGACCTTTCAAACGAGTGTCTCGGTCTCTGGAATGGGCATCCTACCCACTGGAACGAACGTTCCTGTCTCGGGAACGAGCTTCCTGGCCTCTGGAACGGGTGTCCTACATTCTGTCCAATATGACCTTTCGACATGTATACAACTCAAAAAATTATTTTGTAAACTTTTTCACAAACTAGACACCATAATCTTCCAGTGAATTAAACCTTCCATCATAAAGCCTAACCAATAATAGTAGTTAATTATTTTAAGTTTATATTTTCTATTAGTTCGGATAGTTTGACCTTACTTCACTAATTACATCATAACTCTCTACATACAACTCCAATTAATTATTTATAAACTGTTTTGAAAACTAAACTTCCATACCTTTCCAGTGATATAAGACTTGTCTTTTATGGCCTACTATATAATTTCATATTAAGTCACGAATTCATCCCTATAACCAATTTTTTACAGGTTTATATATCCGCATGTTTTGATTTATATCTTAAGATTCACAACTCCAAATCATGATCTATTAACTAGAAAGTAGACATGTGAGACTTAAACATATATTAATATTATAATTTATCAAAGAGTGTATAATTTTTCACAAAATTTCTATTCAAGATGATCATATTCTCTTAATAATGGTGAAGGATACTCGTTGTACTCGTCATACCATCTAGTTTTGTCCTCTTCTTCTCAAGTTTCTCCTTCTTCTCTTCTCTTGCTTAACTCTAATCTTACATGATAAGGAGTGCTTTGTTTTGTGTTTGTAAAAGATTTTCAAGAAGAAGAGAGTTTGTATTTATAGAACACTAAATCAATTAAAATAATTTAAGTAGATAATTAGTGGGTATTTAGTGGATGATTAGTGGATATTAATTTAATTTAGGTGGATTAGAAATTGACATAAAGGAAAATAAGTGTCAAAATTAGGTTTAGTTCATTTTCATATAAATACGGTATTTTTGTATTAAGATCGTATTTTCCCGTATATGAGTATAAGAGTTGCATTTCATTCATACTTTGTATTTTTTTTTTCCCATTGTATTGTCAAACAATCCTTTTAACCCCGCAAAATAAATTATAACGTACGATAATTTATTATTCATGTTAATTATCGTGAAACTAAATTTTAAGAAATTTTTCAGGTCCTTACATAACCAAACTAACACATTTACTCTATGTCCAAAAAAGAATGTAACATAAACTAAACATGTTGCATTATGATCATTTCTCTAACACCTCATAATATAATCTAGCACAGATTAGCGCTATATTATGTCAATTTTCATGTGATTATAGGTTAATCAAAAGAGAACGCTATTAACCTATAAATTTGCTACTAACATCAACCAAAAGAGAATGGTTTGATTGCATAAATACTTCTCCTATGTACTAAGGTGATCAATCAAAACACATAGGATAGACAATTATAGATAAATCAACACATGAATTTGATATCACAAATCCTGAACATGAAATTAATAAATACAGAAATCAAGTCTCATTAGAATCCATGAAAGAGAGCTAACTACTACGCCATACTAAAGTCTTACGCTACCATAGTCATAAATGAAAACGACAAGTCTAACAGATAATTGAAAATAGTCATTACAACATAACTAGGAATAGAGTATAAACTCAACAAACAATGAAAATTGGTTTACAAACACAGCCGATTACAATCCGTAATGATGATGATCCAACAAAACGTTGATTGGATTCGTCTGATATAAACCTTTCGTCAATGGTGTAAAGAGAAGACCAATCCGACACCGTCCCGGCCTCTTCTCTGGTGAAAAACCTGATAAAAGTCATCTCCCTTTCGTTCTTTGTGAGTGGGTCTATATAGAAAATACAAAATAACCGAAATCCCACAAAAATAGCAAGATAAGATTGTGCTTTTTTTAGGGGACGCACGGCTCGTCCGTAGGTGGCACGGCCTTTCACAACAAAACTAAACAGCACAGGCGACTAAAAAATTTAGTCGCTAAATAACGGAAATTGATCGCAAAATCGAACGGACGACTAACAGCGATTAAAAATCGTCCTCGCGAAATCCTTCCTCGCTAACCAAGATTGGCGACCATTGTATAAATTTAGTCGCAAATTTAGCGACTAAATTACATATTTGATCGCAAAATATTTGGTGACTAAAATAGTATTATACTCGCTAAATTCGCGACTAAAAAGAACTTTAATCGCCAAAATTAACGACTACGTCTGCATCTTAGTCGCCATTTTGCGTTGACCTAATGCTTCAAATTTGTGTTGACCTAATGCTTCAAATTTTTCGACCATTGATATGTTTAGTCGTCATTTTCGCGACTAAAGTGATAAATTGATCGTCAATTTTGCGACTAAACTGATAAATTGGTCGCCAATTTCTAGACTAAACTGATAAATTGGTCTCTATTTTTTGCTACCAATCTCAACCTTTGGTCTCCAAATTTAACGACTAAAAACAATTTAGTCGCCATTTCTGTATCTCAAATCGCCGAATAAACTGTTTTCTTGCGTACTAACTCTGCTTTTACAAACATCCGAACTGCGAGAGGAGAGGTATTAAATCTAACACAGTTTCATTGTCGAGTCCAATATCCAAACATTACAAACACTTCTAATGTCTCAAATCCAAATCATAACTAAGTGTACGACGTTACACAGTACATAAAATATTTAACAGAAGGATAATACAAACTTTCAGCAAATATGATATCAACGTCAAGGCCTATTGTTGTGAGGGAGGCTGCGTCTCTGACCAATGGCATTTGAAGAGCACGGCTTTATAAATCGTTACATCTCCGTAGTAATAGATCTCAACAATTTGTTGAAGTGTCCCATAATAATCTTTTCCTCCGTTTGCTGATGAGACCATCACATCGTAGTTGTAAGTCGACTTATGTTTCCCTCAACTTTCCACTTATGAGAGCATTGCATAACTGTGTTAGGGAATCATCAAGTTAGATGTTGGGGGAAGTAGAATAAGCGCAAGGAAACAAATTAATTAACCTCAGAGGAGGCAAGGCTAGGATCTTTTCTAAAAAGCAGGAGCACCATTCTTGGTTTCCTGATGCCAAAGTTATCATCCAAAACCTTGGCTTGGTAGATCTCGACCTTGTCAGCATCTTTCACACGAATGGTGAGATAGTACATCCAATCACAGATCAACTGCTTCATTGCTTTGACTACTTCGACCAACTCCATATTTTTGCCCTGTAAATTATGCAGGCAATGCATTCCATTTGCACATGAATAGACACATAACCGTGATAGATGCTGGGAGCAGTTGAAAAAATAGGATGAGGATACTTACATTTCTTCTATTATGCTCTTTGACAGCAAAATCTGCCAGGTTCACAAGTTTAGGATCTTGAACATATATACCTTCTAGACGAACCATCCAAGAGTTACCTGGAACATCAAACACCTACATTAAAAAAAAGTTCAAAAAGAAAAAGAAAAAATGAAAGAAAAGAAAGAAAAGAAATGGAATAAGGAAAAAGATGAGAAAATAGGTGTGGAAACAAAAAGAGGTTATGTGTATAACTTCACCATTAAAACAAAAAACAAAAAAAAAATGAGAAGAAGAAGAGAAGCCTTGTATTCACCTCCTTCAAATATTTAATGATACTGAACCAAGGGTACATCTTCTCTTAACAATCAGTATTCACAAACTTACATGCAAAGAATAGGTAACACGAAAATAAATACTAAGAAAAAATAGCATCTTCAACATTGAAACCTTAACCTTGGCCGGTACAAAAGAATAAATGGAAGAGGTGGGGCTGTAACCAATTAGATGCAAAAACTGGTAATTTCCATCAACCAGAATGGATTAATCTTGAAATTCAAGTAGGAAATCCAGAACAAAAAAAATCCAATATGCATAGACTATGGATGGTTGCAGCCAAATAAGTAGAAAGAGGTCAAAAGAAGGATATTATAACCTGAGATTTTTCATATCTTCGATAGAACTCTTCATTAAGCTCGAAATTGACTCTGAAAGCATTGAATCGTCTGATTGGGAAGAAAAATCTCTAACAAGAAATATACACGAACACAGAAACTAATATGTTAGGGAACGGACGTAAAGATGATAGAAAAGACAGATGTTATTACTAGCAATCCAATCATGCGAAACTAGTAATCAGCACCAATCATCGATTAATTACATCGATTTTGTCATTTAGGCGACAGATCTTCAAAACCAGATCTTGGTCTTTCGCAAGCATTCCAGGACAGTTCTTCCTCATCCATCGTTGTTCCTTCGTTAGAATGAGGTACAAGAGGCATGGTCGAGTGTTTAATACATAAATTAGAGTGTAATCATGCGTTTCTTTGTTAGCATTGCCCTTCACTTCAGCATGGTTTATTCATGCCCAACATGTTAGATGCTGAGAACTGGAAAAAAATATATGAGTATGCTCCCAAGTCCTCATTTTTTTCCTTTTTTTTTTCTCTTTTTACTTTTTTTCTTGATAATAGTTGAGCCTTTGCATAAGGGGTTCTTAACCTTAAACCATTGAGCACTGATACATAACTCTTCTTAGCTTATCTAGCAGTAGAGATCAGGATCAGGTTGGATACATCTAACTTTAGTTATCCAAAGTGAAACATCATCCACAAGGTCAATTTCCACACATTTTCTCTTTCTTTCCCGCCTCGTCATCTTTGAATCTTAGAATGTACAGCATTCCGCTCATATCCATATCTCTTTACATTCAAGGCTCACACTTTTGACAGGTTCCAAAGTTCAATCTGTAGTTTAGGCGGGAAGAAATGTTTAGTGACATAATTTCCTGTTATCTCAGACAAACTTAGGGAACTTCTTCCTTCACATTTAGCTACAGCCTTCAGCATTTACGCAGTAGAAAGACCAATGTCAAGAAAATCATGGTCACACTACGAATGCCTGTCCCAACACCGGCGAATCCAAGAATAAGTGGCTAATTCAGAAGTAGTACTCTAAAGAAATTACGGGCAGTACCATGTCTTATACAAGTAAAAATATCTCAATGCTCCTACTTGTTATACAAGAAATGGAATCAAAGTGGTGGTTTCATGCAGCAGCGCAGCTGTTATGCAAATGCAAGATTCCCTTCTGAACCAGAGGGCTTTTCTAGGATTTTGGTATAAATCTAATGTTTAATCAGCTGAATCGTAAATGAAGCTGATTGTACTTTGACTGAGAGGAATTTCAGAGAGAAAATGAATGAGGAGAGTGAAACCCTTGAGGTAGAGGGTGAGGGAAGTGTGCGATGGATTGTGCGGCAGCAAGGTTTGGGAGCGGAGGAGGGGATGGAGGAGAAGGCGAAGTGACGTGGGTCGGGGTTTTGCAGCGTCGGATGAGTGACGCCGAGGAGGGACTGCGGTTGGTGGTGGAGATTGGGGAGGAAAAGGGTGATTGGGATGGCGACGGAGGAGGAGCAGGAATGGTCTTATCGGTGAATTTGTAGGTTCATTTTGATTGCGACTAACTCAAAATTTTAGTCGTAAATTAACGACCACCATCATACATTAGTCGTCAAAAGGGCGACTAAGTTATACAGTAGTCGCCAAAAGGGCGACTAAGTTATACAGTAGTCGCCAAAAGGGCGACTAAGTTTTACAATAGTCGCCAATTTCCTTCAATTTTTTTTAAGAAGGGATAATTAGTATTGACGATTAATTGTAAATATTAGTCGTCAAATTTACGACCAATATCTGTATTTAGTCGCAAAGATAGCGACGAAAATTATGTCTGGTCGTCAAATTTAAAAAGGGAAACCAACATCAATTACCCTCGTCAATTTTGCGAGCAAATTGGTTGTTGGTCACCAAAAGGACGACTAACTCTGTTGTGTTAGTCGTCCTTGACCCTCTTTTTTTATAGTGTGTCGCGCACGGCCCGTGCGCAGGTATCCGTAACCCGTGCTCAGGGAACTTCTCAAAGGTGCCTGGCAGCTTTACGATCAACCAAAACTTCAGAAAATAAGCTTCAATTCTCTTTCATGTAGCTCATAAGCAGAATCACACCATACTCTTAATTCCTACAATAAAAAACAAGAAATACTGTAGTATCGATGTTTTAACAACAAAAGAAACTAAAAACGACTCAAATTAAGACTAAAATAGATAAAAACACGTAACTAAAATTAAGAAAATGATGTATGTTTTTACACACACCATCAACTCTCACAAATGGTACTTGGCTAACAAATTTTGAAACTTGCATAAATAGTTTTCAACTGTACCTGTTTGTTGTAGTTTTATAAGTTCTCCCAGTGGGTTGTTACGCAAAGGTGGCCCAAACCGAAGGTTGCAATACTCTTTGAACACACCCCATGTTATGTTTGGCTCTTCCTTTTCGATTTGATAAAATCATAGTTGTGCATCACCCAACATATGAAACGCGACTAGCCCTACCTTGTCTTCTTGAGCGGTGCGCTAGTTATTGAAAAACTTCTCATAGCAGTGAAACCAGATTAATGGATCATCTATTCCATCGTACGTAGGAAAATCGAGTTTCATGTACCTAGGTATTGTTCCACCACCTTTGGTCTGTCATTGAGCAAATCCAATCGTTCGATGAGCGATGTTTCTATCATCGCCATATCCTGGCAGTCTTTGTTGACTCAACCTGACTGACGTCGGATTGCGGGATGTTCTGGTTGGATACACTGTTGGCTGCTATTCTTTCTCCTCCTGTGACGGGTGTTGACTGTAGTTGTGCTGACAAGGCCTGGAGTTGAAGTGTCATCTGTTGAGTCACTTGCTGCATAGCTTCTGCAATCTACCTTTTGATTTCTTCCCTTAATCGCGATTGTAAGGAGGAATCTTGACTATTATTGCCCATTGGTGATCGATTCGGATACCAATTTCTTATGAACTTGGGTTTGAGATCGAGTCACCGGGCGATTCTTCCAGAAATCTGAGTTCAAGTGCGTTGATTTGCTCTTGTTATTGTTTCTCGGCAACCTATTGTGAACTTTGAAGGAAGTCACCACCTACAAACCCATTGGTACAAGAGGAATGTATTTTGATTGTAATTGCTTACCTTATTCCATGAAATAGGATTGTCTTAAATAGATAATATAAGTTAAGAAAACTTTTGGTAAATATCGGATTCTCATAACTAACAAATAATTATAAACTAGAAATAAAAATAACGCTAGATAGGATGCTAAATAAACATAGTAAATAAAATAATGATACATAGAAGCTTCCTAATTAATGCGTCTCACGAGCATATTGTCTTCCAAGGAATGCATCCCTATCACTAAACGTTGCAAAACGAGTGGGACGGAGACAGTAATACTTCTTTATGTTAAGACGATAATCAAATATCATTTTATAAATTTATCATAAAATAATATTGATATTTTAAATTTTATATAGTTTTGTATCATCGTTGAAATGATAAGCGAATCTTCATAAAATATGTGTTCAACGATTATACAGAGTCTCAAATCAATGAAAACGATTTGAAAACAAATGAGATAGAAAAAAATGTCAAAATTGACTTTTAAAAGATGATGATCTCATCTGACTTAGAGCAATTACATCAGAATCTTTTAATAAATTCTCTATTTTAAATTCTTAAACTCACCTTTTTTATAGTATACAAATCTCTATTTAATATGTATTGCATCAGAATCTCTATTTAAATCTTCACATCTTTATATTAATAATATTTTATATTTTTTAATCATTTATATCATTCATGTCACAAATAAATAATAAAAATAAATAGTAAACCTTCATCTCGAATCAAATTCCCCGAATTCGACGCTTCGTTTTTCTTCCCAAAATTGCACCCTTTTTCAACATTCCCCAAATCGCATTTCAAGTCCACCCTAGAATCTCAAATCTCTGTATTCGCCATCACAAAGACGTGATTTTTACGTCCTTTTTTTTTGCCCAAAATCGTCATCGTTTTTGTTGTAGATTATATGATTCGTATTATACTTTGTGTTGATAGATGAATCGCATTATTATTTCGTTTTTTACTACTTCAAGAAATTAGATGCTCATCCGGAAAAGATAGAGAAAACTATGGAAAAGATAGAGTAAAAGGGTACGTAGGTGCTATTCGCAGAAGAGAATTTTTTTTTATTTTACTATTTCTTGATTGTTACCAGAAATCCATAACTTTGTAGAATTACTATTCATTATTACACATAATGGATATTCTTTTCAATTTTTGATTTTATACGCTTATCGATATAAAATTTGATACATATAAAATCATGATCAAATATAATTTTTTATAAATTTATCATTAAATGTCATGTAAGTTATGTATTTCAACCTAATACATATTATGAAACGATCACACGTGATTTGATATAAAAATAAAATTTATATTAATAAATATAATATATATATATATTATAATTATAAATTGAAAAAAATAATAGATTGAAATTCTATTGATGACGGAATTTTCATCTAGTATCTTCTCGTCATTATCTAAACTATCTATTTTAACTATTTTACATAAAGTACTCATACGGTCACCTCACCGTCCAAAGAAAAGTCTCCTCGTTTGTCATTCGGTAGATGCGCTTCACCTTCAGCATCATCAGCAACCTCGAACTCTCCCATCAACCCTAATCCAAGGGATGAATCATCACCAAACATGGCCTCCTCGATCACACTCCTCGCCTTTCTCCACTCTCCCCCAAATCCCCACCACCAAAACTCCTACCAAATCCAAACCCAAATCTCATCGCTCCCAAAAATCAACCCGGCAACGATCCCCAAACGCCCACCGCGATTTCTCCGCATTGCCCGACGATCTCCTAATCAAAATAGGATCCACCTTTTCGCTTCGAAACCTGAGAGCGGCCTCCCTCGTGTGCAGGTCATGGAACGAGGCGCTGCATCCACTGCGGGAGGCGATGCTGTTCTTGAAATGGGGGAAGAGGTACAAGCACGGGCGAGGCGAGGTGAGGAAGGATGTGGGGAAAGCGCTTGATTCGTTCCTGAAGGGAGCGGAGAGGGGGTCGAGTATGGCGATGGTCGACGCAGGGCTCTTGAGGTGGGAGTTGGGGGAATGGGAGGAGGCGGTGAGGTTATATAGGAGGGCCGCGGAGGTTGGGGATGTGGGCGGGATGTGTAATTTGGGGATCGCGTGCTTGCAAGGTGTCGGGATCGCCACTGTGGTTGTTTGTTTGCTTGGGGTTTGAATCTATTCAAACTTGGATGCCATTAAGCAATTAATTTCAATTTATATTGTTGCTCAAAATAATGAAATCAGAACACGAGTTAGAAAAACCAATAGCCAAAAAGGCAGACAAAAGATAATGATCATTGGGAAACAAGGTCTTGAATAACGTTGAGATAATGATCGGTTGGATCAAATGGCAGGGAGTTGTGTTCTTGTTCATGATCATCGTGTGAAGATTCTAGTGATTTGATGGCTTTAAGCAGCCATTGGGGACACAAATAACGAGAGTATTTCCTTCACTCAATCCAGAATGTCAACTGTTGTCTACTGTGTCGCAGTTAAACCTCCAGATCCGAAGGAAGCTGTTAAATGGTTGTATAAGGCTGCCTCAGCTGGCCATGCTCGTGCTCAGTATCAATTGGCATTATGCTTGCATCAAGGATGTGGTACTGATCGCCATCTGTCAGAAGCAGTATGTCTGACCTTGGTTTGACTCATTCTTTAGAATTTTCCTCAATTTGTCGATGCTGTTTATGACAGTTGCATTTTATCTTCCTGGAAAAAAATTACCGATCAGTGGTGGCAGATGATCATTTTTCATGATTATGTGCTGTTTCTATTTATTGTGTTCCTGATGTTCTTTAATCATAATCTTGATGTAAAGAATACTTCTTTTGAAATTCTTTGGGAACTGTCCACAATCTCTGCTCGATGTTGACATTTAATGTCTTTTGTTACTTATAAGCAGGCCCGGTGGTATCTAAGAGCTGCAGAACGGGGGTATGCCCGGGCTATGTACAATGTGTCGTTGTGCTACTCTCTTGGTCAAGGTTTCCATAAGAGTCAACGGCTAGCAAAGAAATGGATGAAGCGGGCAGCCGATCATGGTCTTAGCAAAGCGCAATTTGAACATGGTCTGAGTCTATTCTCGGTATGTTATCTCACTCCGGATCAGTTTACTGCTGAATTATGATTTGAGAACGAGAGGACATACAGATCAAGCTATTGTATACCTTTGTTTTGGTTTTGATTCTTTTTCTTGTTTTTTCAGGTAGGAGAGATGATGGAAGCTGCAGTATATTTAGAACTTGCTAGTCGTGCAGGTGAGGCAAGTGCTGCTCCACTGCAAAATATAATTGGCCTACGATTATCAGCAGCTTCCCGCGATAGAGTTAGGGTTCTTGCTAATAATTGGCGTGCTTTGCCTTCAATGCACCGTTCTCGAGCAACTTAAGAGAAAGAGGGGTATGTTAACCCTGTTAATCCACTAAACCTTCATGAATACACCGTATTAATGTTGGTTCTTTTACCTGCAGATTTGCACATTTTCTCGTGCTTTCATGTGTGACTCACATGTATACATTTGACAAGTTTGCTGCTTGTGTAAATAGGTTGGGAACTCGACAGCACAATGTATGACTACTTACGGTCTTTAACTTAGAACTGCTGGTCTGTCTGTGTGAAATAAAACAAAAGGGGTGCTCTGAAAACATCTTGATTTTGTGAACATTGAAGACACCGCTGCACTCGGCTACTGAATTTACCAACAATGAACGTTTTTGATGTACAGATTGAATATATGTACCAAAGTAGGCAAGAGTTGTAGAAAAATATTGATGAAATGGATTGATATGATTGTTGTATGATTGTATCTTAGAAGTTGCTTTGCCACAATGGTATATCGTGTATAACAACTTTCTCAAACCATTTGGCACTTTCTGTAGATGAAGATTTGTCAAGATGTGGATGATTGCTGTGAAGATGCTCCTTTAAAATTGTTAGTTCTTGGGAGGAATACTTTATATATATATATATATATTTTTCCTTTCTAATCG
The DNA here is from genome assembly GCA_035668315.1 of Drosera spatulata. Taxonomy (NCBI): domain Eukaryota; kingdom Viridiplantae; phylum Streptophyta; class Magnoliopsida; order Caryophyllales; family Droseraceae; genus Drosera; species Drosera spatulata. The sequence goes on along the minus strand of JAOVYX010021268.1, from coordinate 841 downwards.
GCCCCCAATTCACCCCAATGGATCCCATGTCTTCCTTTTTTTATTTCTCATTTTGTTCCTACTGTAATAATATTTAAAATCGTTTACAATTTTTAATATATATATATCAAATATTAAAAATAAATATATATTTGAACTCTACATATAAATATCTACAAAACAAGATTAATATTGAATATTAAAAAATATTTTTTCATTAAAATATTGAAATATATCAGATTATAATATATTTCATATCTTCAATTTTTTAGAATTTCAATCTTGTAAGTTTTTTCAAATTTTGATCTTATTAATTTTTTCAGATTCCAATTTTGTCAACTTTTTTATTTTCTTCAATTTTTTCGGATTTCAATCTTGTAAGTTTTTTCAGATTCTGATTTTATCAATTTTTTTAGATTTCAATTTTGTCAATTTTTTCATTTTCTTCAATTTTTTCGGATTTCAATCTTGTCAATTTTTTCATATTCTGATCTTATTAACTTTTTCAGATTTCGATTTTGTCAACTTTTTCATATTTCTTTAATTTTTTCGGATTTTAATCTTGTCAGTTTTTTCAAATTCTTATCTTATCAACTTTTTCAGATTCCGATTTTGTCAACTTTTTCATTTTTCTTCAATTTTTTCGGATTCTTGTCAGTTTTTTCACATTCTGATCTTATCAATTTTTTCAGATTTCGATTTTATCAACTTTTTCATATTCTTCTGTAACGCCCCGACTTTCCACGTACGAAGACACGTGAGCGTTATGCCGTCACGGACCCGGCCCGTGACAAGGCTAACAACCGAATAGGTTTTAGGAGTTCAGAAGTCAAGGAAAACACAAACAGTATAATAGTCATAA
>JAOVYX010021267.1:0-45007 GCA_035668315.1 Drosera spatulata | reverse complement strand
TTGAAGTGCGTAAAGACATACTTGGCACTGGCCTTCTCTTTCGCAACCACCGGAACAAGAATCATGAGAAGAAAGACGCCTAAAATCACGGCGAACACATAGATTAGTAGCTTTAAAATCACGGCGAACAAGATGTCAAAAATAATGGGAAGTGATAATGCCAAAACAAAAACTAATTCATCCAATTGCACTCACACCAATTGCAATTCACCACCACAGACGCTGCGCTCCGCCCATTCACAACCCTCATCCCAATCCCCGTCCCCTCGCCTCCTCGCCTCGCCCCATCACTCCAACACAACTTTCCCTCAATCACCTTGCCCATCACCGAGGAGAATAGAACGGACCCACATGGACAAAGTGGAATTGAGATTAAAAAGCAAGCATTTTTTTTCTAGATTAAAGGGTTGCGTTGATTGAAGAGAGCGGGTAATGGGAAATGAGTAGGGTTTGTCGATGGCGGCGGTGGGGGAGCTGGGTGCTTGGGGATATGGGGTTCCGACGGCGGCGGGACTGAGGAAGGATTGGTGGTGGCGAGGGCGAGAAGGGAGACAGACAGTTGCGGCAGTTCGTGGTATTTAATATGAAATTCCATGGATTTGGCGACTAAGTAAAAGTTTAGTCGCCGATTTGGCGACTAACTAAGAATTTAGTCGTCGATTTGACGACTAACTAAAATATTAGTCGTCGATTTGACGACTAACTAAAATATTAGTCGCTAATTTAACGACTAAATAAAATATTAGTCGTCGAATTGGTATTACTACTATGGATGATATTTTCAGCTGGTATTACTGATATATAAATTAGCGACTAACTAAAATATTAGTCGCTAATTTAGCGACTAACTAAAATATTAGTCGCCAAATTGGTATTACTAGTATGGATGATATTTTCAACTGGTATTACTGATATATAAATTAACGACTAACTAAAATATTAGTCGTTAATTTAGCGACTAACTAAAATATTAGTCGCCAAATTGGTATTACTAGTATGGATCATATTTTCAAACTGATATTATTGGTATACAAATTGGCGACTAACTTCAAAATTAGTCGTCATTTTCCATAATATTTTTTAAAAAATGGGATAATTGATATTAACGTTTAAAATGTAAATTTTAGTCACAAAAAGAGCGACTAATATTTTTCGTTAGTCGCCGGTGTATCTATTTTTTTGTAGTGGAACCAAATTTCAAATCGTGATGGATCTGATGATCGTCTAACGTGAGCTTGTGTCTAACGTGAGCTTGTCAGTTGATTTTTTAACAGTAGCTTTAACCAGAACAAGCTGGGGTACTAGAATTGAAAATTTGAATAGTGATTGTAATTTCCACGAAAATATCAAGAAAATACTGTGAAAGTTCCTTTTCTTCAACGGACAATTTTAAACAAAAGACTCGTTCCTATAAATTCTAACCATCTCACAATTCCCTACGTTCACGCACGCTAATTTATTATCTGAAAAAAAATAAAACATTTAAAACAAGAAAAGAAAGTTTAGACACAGCACCACCCAAAATTAGTCAATATTTCACCTTATAAATACCCTTCAAAAGTCCCTCTATCAAATGCACCACTTGATTCCATAATCTCTCAATACCAAAACTCATAGCATAAAAAAGGGAGGTTGGGTTGATCATAATATTTCGTCATTGTCACGCCCAACCTGAAAATAAAAAAATGGAGATGAAGAAGATCGCCTTCGCTGCCCTCGTCGCTGCCGCCTCTATGACCGCAGTCCTCGCCACTGAGACTGCCGCTCCGGCTCCCGCCCCATCTGGTGCCACGGCCGCCTTGCCGACAGTGGGCTCATTGGTGGCTGCATCCGTGTTGTCATTTGTTGCTTACTGTATATGAACTAAGGATTTGAAGAATGATGTTTTAACTTTGGAGAAAATAAAAAGAGGAGGTGAATTTGATTTCTTCATCTTTTAAATTTAGTGATTGTAATAGGAAAAAAATGAAAATGGTTTTTCCATATGTGTAATTTTCGTTTCTTGTGGATGATCGTACATGTTGTGATGGAAAAATAGGAATAAAATGAAATTGTGACCTGTTCCTTATACTATTTATTTTTAAATATATCGCAATCCTGGTTTTTATAATAGCTTTCTCAACAACATGATCACCAGACATCAAAGTATTTAGTTATTTAGTTCGTTGTTTGCCATCTTTCATACTTTTTACATACAATTCGAGCAACAATGTTACGCAGTCTGAATTTATAATTTTTTTTTTTGATAAGACCCGATTAATAGTGACAACATTCACCTCAAAAATGGTTCCTCTTTCAAATTGCAATTTAAAGGGGCAAAATGTCGGTGATGCTTATTATTTGTGAATTTTATGTTAATTTTTGAATAAGATCATGTGTTCAAAGGTGGGGAAATCCTAATTATGCTACTAACGTTTGTAGTACTTTTAGATGAACTTAGTCTTTTAATCTAGCTTTTGGTTTAATCTATAAGCTCGTGTAGCTAGAATGAGATCATGACACAAGAGTCAAATGATTTGTATTTAAACATGAAATGAACTTAATAAATGAAATGGTACCTAGAGACTAAATTGTACGGTAGGCATCTATCAGTCTTTAATTCCAGTAACTCTCTATAACATTAGTCATTAGTTAATTACAATCCGTGATTTAAGTTTATAACATGATTTTGCAATGTTCTATGATATTGTAATCAATGATGGAGGCCGAAACAATATTGCACGTACTCGGACAGAAAATTACAAAATTATCCTTCTCAATTAAAAAATAATATATTTTTTTTTTTTTCAGAACATTATCTCCATCGTCGTGTCTCCATTTCAAGCTAAGCTCATCTCGATTTTGAACTATGGAATACCTAAATAACTCAAAAGTTATGGGAGTTGAGCATGCAACGTATAAGTTTTATCTCAACATGCGAATTTCGAAAAAAGTGAGACGAAATCGTTGAGAGATTAGGTTTCGGGTTTGAAGAGTGGTTGCGATGAGAACAAATCGAATGTGAAAATTTCGAAGAAAAGATTAAAAGACATATATATATATATTTTGAAAAGAAAAAATAAATAAATAATAGTTAGTTTTGACGAGAGAAATAGACGTCAAACGTTATTCGGTAATACCTCATGATTTGGGTGGGTTTTTTTGTAAATATGATGATTTGGATTGATTTTTTTATAAATACCAAAGATTTCACTTGCTTAATTGTAACATATAAAGAATCGTTAATTCTGACGGGAGAAATAGATGGGGAACGTTATTCCGTATATATCTCATGATTTGAGTGGGTTTTTTTTTATAAATATGATGATTTGGGTTATTTTTTATAAATATCAAAATTTTCAATTGTTTATTTATAAAAATCTCATATTTTTTTTTATTTTTTTAGTCAGACTTTTGGAAATTTCATATAATCGAAGGACGATATTGAAGTTTTAGATAAGAGATACTGTTGTATGAGATCCAGAAATATTGAGATTAAAAAAAAATATTGAAGGAAACTAGGTAATACTTCAAATAAAAATTATTTAGTATTTAGGCGACTAGATTACATTGCAAAACAGATTTATTAGAAGTGGAGTACAAAATCTAAGACTTTTTCTTTTTTCTTTTTTCTTTTTTTTTTTTTTTTTGTTATGTTTTGTTAGATTTATACAAATGTGAGATGTAAGATAATTTTATCCAAATCTATTCCTACCTGTATTATAAGCGAGACATTCCATTACGTGAAACTTTAAGATGTTCAGTGAAAAACATGTTTGAAATTTGTAATAATAATTAGGATTGTAACACTTGTTTCACCTAATTACTCGTATACATTATAAATTGTACGTTCCTACATCAATTGCCCATATGAGCATACATCTCATAGCTCGGGCGGCATCACTGGAACAAAATTATGTGTGTTGACAAATAGATAGATAATCGAAGAGTTTGAGAAGTTTATAAACGGATTGGTTATTTATGAAATTACTACAATTTTGTTTCAAACAATAAAATTCTTAAAATTAAATTATCAACCCAAAAAATTATCATATCTTTATACAGAAATCCAGATAAATAAGCTTTATGAAATAGATTTTTACAAGAGTTAATTTACAAGAAATAATAATTTACAAAAATAATATCTTATTATTTACGGATAAGTGATAAATAGAGAGATATATAGAACAAGATGGTAAAATCTTGTTAGATGTCATTTATGTAAAATATCGTATCTTTGTAGGAAAAATTTCTAGGAGATAGGTTATCATTGTTTCATGTAAAAAGCCTATAAATAAGGGAAATCCAAGGCATCCATCTCATCTCAAAAACACAAAAACAGTATTCAACACAAGGTTGTTGTTTTATTGTTTTGGTCTTGATCATTGACAGACGATACCGTCATCATCATCATATACATCTACGGTTCATAATCATACAATCTATTAACTGTTTTTGGTATAAACAGTTTGACGCGTCAGGTAAAGAATTATGATTCAATGACACGAAAGACCCCAAGTCAGACTAACAACGACCGTGGGAAAAACAAACCCTAAAATTTTGAACACTAAGGACCTCCCATGTCGGGAAGTCGGAGCACAACTCCAAGTGACCCACAAGTTCGAAACCAAATCGGCAACAACGAACAAAAACAGATTCCTTCGGGGATCTTGTCTTTGCAGAAGTCAGTGAAAGACATGATAAAAAAAAGATAACTATCATCAACCCGGCTACCTTAAATTCACCACTTGGATTAAACAAAGAAGGACCAACTAAGACCAGAGCTACCGAGGACGGACCATGCGATCCTCACATGGAGTCAACACTCAACCGTAGGATGGGTCAAAGGACCTTCATAACCGACCCGATAAGTCGAATCGAACCAGATGAAGAAGAAGAAGTTAGCTCGAAAGATCGACGATCAATCGTGCAAAACAATAAAGATGTGAAAAGGATGATCGAACAATTGATAGAGAAGAAGATGGGCAACCCGGACAGGAATAAAGGAAGAAAAATTTCTCCTTTTCTAGAAGGATAATTCTAAGGAAACCTTCAAAACGATTCAAGATACGACAACTGGAGACATATGATGAAACCACAGACCCAAATTCACAAATACAAAATTACGAGTCCATCATGGATATTTATGGGACCAATGAGATGATCTTATGCAAAGTCTTTCCTACAACTCTCAAAGATGCAGCTCAGGCATAGTTCAACTCCTTTTCTCCAGCATGCATTAATTCGTTTGTAGATTTATTGATACTATTCATAAAGCACTTCATAAGTAGGCGAGGAACGAAGATCACTCTAAACGATTTACGATAATTTTTCCAGAAGCAGGGTGAAAAACTCTCCGATTACATAAAAATGTTCAATCTTGCAGCATTAAAGGCAAAAAAGGTAAGCGAAGAGTTGAAGTCGGACGCACTCATCAATGGGTTGGAAAACCCTGACCTATTTTATCAATTAAACTTAAGGTCACCATGACATTATTGTGAATTGATGGAAGAGCTGAGCAAGAATGAAGGAACCAAAGCCGCTTTAGCTGCCAGAGAAAGGGCAAAAGGAATGAAAAATCGACCTAGCTCTCAGGTCGAGTTGGAAAATAGAGATTAGAAAATAGAGATAGAACCCGACAGCTCGCAAGGAGGGAAGATAGAGATAGACGACAAAGGAACAGAGAAGAAAGGAAACCCAGATCAATATTCCCGACTTATACACCTCTAAGCGCTCTAAGAAGAGAGATTTTGCAGGCAGCTTGGGAAGAAAACTTTCTTGTGAGTGCAGCAGAGAAGTTGAATTTCATTTCAATGAAGAAAAGACATGTCCCGGTTTTGTAATATCATCGAGATCACGGACATGACACAGAAGAATGTCGTCATCTGAAAAACGCTATTGAAGATCTAATTAAAAAGGGATACTTGAAGAAGTTTGTAGGAAAATAAGGTCAACGTTAGAAAGAAAAAGACCGGTCACTGTCAAGAGAAAGAATCAGATTACCTCGGAGAACGAAAGAAGATCCGAGGCCAACTCAAAGACCTAGGATCAATGTAATAACTGGGGGACCTTTTATTCTCGGAAGTAAAAGCCAAGTACGAGAGATCAACTATCCTCGAACCTGAAAGAACTCAGTACGAATCCGAGGTTAGTTTTGGACAATAAGATAATGAGGGGATCACGTTTCCACATGCAGACTTGCTTAACGTAACCCTACATATTAGAGATTTTGATGTTGAGAAAATATTAGTCGACACAGGATCATCGGCTGATACATATATTCAACACAATCAAAAGAATGGGGTTGACAGAAAGAGGCTTACAACCTTGTAAAGTATCTCCAATCGGTTTTACAAGGAGTTCCATACTTTTGAAGGGGCACAGAACCCTTCCCTTAACAGTTGGAGACGAAGGCACCCGAAAGACAAGGACGTGAATGGCCGACTTCATAGTAGTTGACTTGCCTTCTGCATATAATGGCATCCTAGGTCGATCCTCGATCATTGGCTTGAAGATGGTAATCGCTCCAGGATATATGATTATTAAGTTCTTGACTCCTTTCAGAGAAGGGGAAGTCAGAGGAGATCAGAGAGAAGCACGACGATGTAATTTGACAACTCGGAGACAAAATCAACTCAGACACCTTCGCAAATAAACCATGCAATTATAACTCGATCCTAGAGAAGAGAAGAAAGGCCCAGAACCACTAGAAGAGTTGGTGGATATCCCACTACAACCCGGAGACATGACGAAGTGTGTCAGAATTGGTGCACTACTCCAAGAGCCAAGTAGGTCCGAATTGATTACTTTCCTTTGCAAAAATTCAAACGTGTTTGCTTGAAAGACTTTCGATATGCTAGGAATTAATCCCGAAGTAATAGAACATCGTTTGTCAGTGGACCCAGATATGAAGCCGATCAAATAGAAGAAAGGACACTTCGCTCCGGAAAGGAATCAAGCCACAGCGGAAGAAGTAGAGAAACTACTTGGTGCTAACTTGATCCGAGAAGTAGATTACCCAGAAAGGTTGGCAAACATAGTAATGGTAAACAAAGCCAACGCAAAGAGGAGAATGTGTGTAGATTTTACCAACCTCAACAAAACTTATCCTAAAGATCGTTACCCTTTGTCGAGGATAGATCAACTCATTGATTCAACTTTGGGATATCAATTATTATCCTTTATGGATGCGTTTTTCGGATATAACCAGATCTTCATGGCAAAAGACGATCAAGAGAAGACCTCCTTCATAACTGAACAAGCTATATATTGTTATATTATGATGCCTTTCGGATTGAAGAATGCAGGGACAATATATCAAAGACTTGTGAACAAGATCTTTCAACCCCTATTGAAGACAAAGATTAAAGTTTACGTGGATGATATGCTAACTAAGTCAGTAAAAGCTCAAGACCATCAAACCGACTTGGAAGAAACCTTCAGCCTACTCCAAAAATATAACATGAAACTCAACCCAACCAAATGCGCATTCGGAGTGACTTTATAAAAATTCCTAGGATATATGCTCACCAGCAGAGGAATCGAAGCCAATCCGACAAAAGTTGAAGCAATTTTGAAGATAGAACCTCTCCAAACTAAGAAGGAAGTTCTAAAGTTAAGAGGATATTTAGCAGCATTGGGAAGATTTATATCCAAAGGAGCAAAAAAAAAACTTTGTCTTTCTTTAAAGCTTTAAGCGGAGCAAACTGAAGTTTGGAATGGAGTCTGAAGTGCCAAGCCGTCTTTAATTATTTTAAGGAATACCTACAAAAAATTCCTTTATTGACCAAACCGCTCGAAGGAGAGAAGCTTTACCTCTACTTGGCATCATCTGAAGAAGAAGTCTCGGCAGTCCTCATCCGAGTTGAGAACAACACCGAAAAACCAGTTTACTTCATAAGAAAGGTGTTACATGGTGCAGAAACAAGATATCCCTAGATTGAAAAGGTGACTTTGGCCCTAATTGTTGCAGCTCGGAAATTTCGCCCTTATTTTCAAGCTCATCCTATCATAGTGGTAACCGACCAATCACTTAAACAAGTATTACACAACTGGAAACTTTAGGAAGGCTGATAAAGTGGGCAATTGAGTTAAGCGAGTTTGGGATCACTTATGAGGCAAAATTGACAATAAAGGCACAAGCCCTAGTAGATTTCTAAGCCGAATATAGCTTTGATCCCGAGTTACACCCCAATGAAGACGATTTGCCAACTAAGCTGAAAGAAATCACGTGGACTGCATATACCGATGGATCTTCTTCTATCCTAGGTGTCAGGGCAGGGGTGTTGCTACGATCCCCAGAGGGATGAGAACTCCCACGCTCAGTGAAACTCCAATTGAAAGCAACTAATAATATGGCAGAATATAAAGCCTTGATCACAACGCTGAACATAGCCAGATATTTAGGCATAACTCGGCTCCATGTTTGTTTCGATTCTCAACTTGTTGTAGAGCAAATATCTGCAAGATGTGAAATTGGAGAAGAGTTGTCTGGATACAGAGATGCTGCCATTGATTTTATCAAGAGATTTGCCAAATTCCAAATTCGACAAATCCCTCGGGGTAGAATGGGGCAGCAGACACACTCAGCAGAAACCGAAGTATCACTAATACCTCTTTCAACATATTATATATTGAAGTCATCTCAGCACCGAGGAAAAAAGTTAAAGAAATAGTTAACCTTGTAGGTTATGAACCATCTTGAATGGATGACATAGTCCATTATCTTCAAAACAGATCACTCCCAGAAGATTACAATTCTGCCCAAAAGGTAAAAAGTAAGGCACCCTACTTTGTACTTATCAACAATCAATTATACAAGAGATAATTCTCCTCTCCCATTCTTAAATGTTTGGATCGACTAGAGCCCAATTCATCCTCGGAGAAGTTCATAAACGCATATGTGGATATCACCACGGAGCACGAATCCTAAGCCTCAAATGTTTAAGGCAGGGATATTTTTTGCCAACCATGAAGAAGGATGCCCAAGAACATGTTAAAAAATGCCATAGATGTCAAAGAACAGCCGAATTACCTGACAGACTTGCCTCGGGCATCACACCAATTGAAATGCCTTGGATTTTTGCACAATGAGGAATCGATATTTTAGGTCCTTTTCTGATAGCACCATCCTAGAAGAAGTACGTCATTGTTGCAGTCAAATGCTCACTAAGTGGGCCTGAAGCAGTTGCCAAGATCACAGATAAGGCAGTAAAGACTTTCGTATGGAGGTCAATCGTTTTCCGATTTGGAATACCGCATACTATTATCTCTGACAACGGTCTCCAATATACCAGTTAAGATTTTACCAAGTTCTGTAGAAAGCTCAAGATCGAACAGAGATTTACATCGGTAAAACATCCACAAACTAATGGCCAAATCGAAGCCATCAATAAGGAGATTAAGAATGCTTTAGTCAGACGACTCCATGAAGCTAAAGGATTATGGGTAGAAGAACTACCTATGGTCCTATGGGCCTATCGAACTATGCCGAAAAGATCCATGGGAGAAAGTCCTTTTACCCTAGCATTTGGGGTAGAAGCAATGGTTCCAGTTGAAGTCTTAGAGCCATCAGCTCGAGATCAAAACTATTCTCCTGAACATAATGAAACTTGAATACGAGAAGAGTTAGATTTCCTGAAGAGCGTCGTGGCATGGCCTCAATCCGATAAAAATCTTTTCAACAGAGGATGATATGGGGCAAGTTGTCAGACAAGTGGGAAGGTCCATTCCGAATTTCAGGGGTCGTTAACCAAGGAGCTTATAAACTAACTCGGCCAAATGGGGGACAACTCGAGCGAACTTTCAACACAGATGACCAGAAATTATACTACCCTTGAAATGGTTTATCTATCTTATTATTCCTTTATCGACTATTCCTGCACTTTTAATAAAATTTCTCTTCTAGCATTTCAGATGAAAGTTCCTGCAACAGTCAAATCGAAATCAAGACCAAAAGGAGACTGAGGATATCCAAGTCGGAACAAGTTCTCTGACTTGGAGATGACCCTTAAGTTCGTCATCCAAAAGTGGATGGAGACGAAGACCAAAAGGAGACTGAGGATATCCAAGTCGGAACAAGATCTCTGACTTGGAGATAATCTTGAAGTCCGTCATCCATAAGTGAACGGAGACAAAGACCAAAGAAGACTTAAGAAGTCCAAGTCGGAACAAAATCTCTGACTTGGAGATAACCATTAGGTCCGCCATTAAAGTCAATGGAAACGAATACAAAAAAAGACTTAAGTGATCTGGGTCGAAACAAGATTTTCTGACCTAGAAATGATACTTAAGTCCACCATTCATAGATGGAACTAGAAAATCAAAAAGGACCTTTAAATTTGCCAACCTTGAATAAGGGATAGAATTAGTCGGAATAGACTTCTAAAGCTGGAAAGGAAGATCCCGATTAAAGACTTGATATTTTCAAATGAGAGAAAAGGATTTCTCAACCAAGGAAAAGGTGGGATCTTCTAATTCATTCCGAAAAAGATCAAAGGCAAAGCCTGGGATGAAGAATCAAACCTAAAAGCTACGTTTCCCGGGACAAAATTCATTAAGAAATAAAGGCAAAAGTAGGGAATAAAATCCGAAAGAACTCAGCGTGTTAAGATTACTAAAGGAAAGTTCGATTTTGGTTTAGCATGAAAGGAATAAATTATAAATTTAAGCCTAAGCCTCATCGTTAGCAGTTCTGATAAGACCCTCTGAAATGTTTGGCACTTCTATCACTGAACCATCAACTCCATCTTTTCCAGGGTTCGGGCCAACTCGGCCGCAATTTGAGCATCCTATCCGGAGTGGGGTGCCAAGTCCAATCAAAGGGACAACTCGAAAGGTCGACAATTGGAAGTTCGATAGCTTTATATTCTGGGTACTTCTTGATCCAACGAGCAAACTCCAAAAAGCATTTTCGATGCCATCATAATAACCCCGGGTGTACTCTGCCTTGAAATCCCCTGAGTCCTTAAACTCGACAATCGCCTTTGAAATGGCTTCCTCAATAGCAGCACGTACTGCCTCGGCAACTCGAGTATTGAAGTCCGATTAAAGAGCCACCAAGTCTGACACCAATTTTTCTTTCACCTCTGTCAAGGCCTAATTCCTTTCTTTAATCTCGGCCTCCAAGATAAACTTCATCCTCTCAGCTATCAACTTTAGAGTTTGCTCCTTTTCCTGCAGTTGGTCTTCAATTTGGAAATCTCAGTTGCCCTTGGCTTAAGGAAATCCACCTCGACGTTCATTCTCTCAGCTTTACGAATGAGATCAAGATAATTCGAAATCATCTGAAAAGAAAAATAAGGTGAATATAGAAGAAGCTAAGTAAAAGAAAGCAAAGAGCTAAGATGCACAAAGCATACTTGGTGCATCAAATGGCAACCATCTTCAATTGTACTCTCTAAGGAGTTACGAAGAAGAGAATGCCGGTCGAAAGGAAGAAGCAAAGATTCCAACATCAATCGAGACATTGTCTCATGTGACCGACTTGAGGCTTTGCTATCGATCCTCCACGTCCGGGTGTAGATAGGACTGTCAGGAGTTTCAAATACAACACCACCCTCATGTTGAGGACCTATAGGAATAGCTCCCAAAAACTCTCCAGAATGTTCAGGATTTTCACTAACGATGTTTAATCGAGCTCTTTTCTCTGGACAACGGCTAGGAAGATCAGAGTGCGGAACCCCAGAAGTATTTGTACTCGGCATCTCCTCCACCAAAACAGTTGTGTCCTCTGGAGCCATAGGAGGTGCCGGACTTGCCAAGGAAGAGGGAGGAACAAAGCCGGTTGTGGTCTTCCCCTTCTTCTTCTGAAGACGACATGTCAGCTGATCCAAACGAGAAGCCATGCTTGGAGGAGAGTGACTCACTAAAGCAAAAGACAGGGAAAATAGTCAAGTCAGGAGTCATGGAAGTCAGAAAATAAAACAATCAAAAACAAACATATCGGATCGATGATCCTGGAGACTTTTAGTAGTGACCAAAGAAAGAACTCGATAGGACCATTCTCTTCTAGGTATTTCGTCAGTTGTTGGAAATTAACCAACTCGGCAGAAGTTAACGTCGGCTTCTTAATGGGATCTAGATTGACTTCATTGGTCCTCTGAGTAGGAATCGACCAAGGAAAAGGAGAAACAACTAGACAGAACGATGACTTAAAACCTTTAAGTGTGTCAGGAATGTTTTTGATTACCTTAAACCCCAACCTAGCGACAAAGTAGTACTACCACACAGTATTAAGGTAGTTGATCTTATAGCACTTAAAGAATAAGTTTACAGTGACTTCGGATCCGAGAATGCCAACCTTCTTAGCATATATAAGGAATCCAATGGCAAGTCGATAAAATTAAGGATAAGCATCGTTGGGGTCATATTTAAGGTATGAAAGAGAGAAGTAAGAAAGGCATGGGTTGGAAAATTCAATCCAGCTTCAAAAAGATTACAATAAACTGGCAGCTCATAGGATCTAAATTTACAGCAAACAGGGTAAGGACCAGGAAGCTTTAAGCTATAACCTGGGTAAAGACCAAAATAAGACTTAATATTGTTAAGATCTTCCGCGGTCATATCAAAAATATAAGTAATCACACTAGAAGGGAAGGGTTGAACTACATTTAGGGGTTCTACCTCGACAAAGAAAGAAGAGGAAGAATCACTATCACTGTCCGAGTTCCTAGACGAACTCGGACGCCCCGAAGTGCCTACATTGGGCATCTCACGAGAACAATGGGGATCCTCAGAAGACATAGCTAATAGAATAGGAATTGTTAAAAAATTGAAACCTGGAGGAAGTAAGACTCTGGAGATGGAAGCTGAACTTGAACCGAAAAAAGTCGTCGGTAGCAAGGGAAAAAAAAGAGAAAGGAGAGATAAAATCCCAAGGCCCATAGTTATAGGAGAAGAAACAAAGAGAATGGAAACCTAGAATCGTCTGAAAACGTCCGATCAAGGACTTAAATCGTGCCACTTGTCTAACCTCGTGCACTGCAAAACGTCGTTCCAGAGGAAAAACAAGATAGCCTGTCATCATCAATCGTTATCATGATAGTGGGTATTCCCAAGAAAGACTAATCGACTGACTGATTAGCTTTAGAAAAAGACTAAGGCAGGAAAAACAATTACTCTTTGAAAATCAAGAAGATCAACTTTGGAGAATCCAGCTAGTCACCTCGGAAGATCGAGTTGCATCCTCTCGACCGAGGCCAGCAGAAAAATAAAAAAGAGAGAAAGAGAAAGATACTGTTCAAACAAGAGTACGGTTAACTCGGACATGGACAAACAAGCTTAACAACCGACTTGGAATAACTCAGCCAAAAAGCTTAGGGGCATACTGATGGTCACAAAAGTAATATCTTATTATTTACGGATAAGTGATAAATAGGGAGATAATAGAACAAGATGGTAATATCTTGTTAGATGTTATCTATGTAAAATATCATATCTTTGTAGGAAAAATTCCTAGGAGATAAGGTTATCATTGTTTCATGTAAAAAACCTATAAATAAGGGAAGATCCAAGGCATCCATCTCATCTCAAAAACAGAAAACCAATATTCAATTCAAGGTGGGTATTTTATTCTTTTGGTCTTGATCATTGACAGATGATCCCATCATCATCTAGATCTACGATTCATAAGCATACGATCTAGTAACTGTTTTTTGTACAAACAATAATCTTATTTCATATTTTCTCCAACGTCATTTGTCGCCTTCTTTACTCCTTCACATCACCATGTCCACCATCACTTAACCTTACCTTCTCCTCGATCCCCCACTATTGCCTACATTTATAGCCACCACCCTAACCATGTCATTATTTTCATCATTCTCGCTCACCATCATTGTTGACTCCATGCTCATCTTTTAAGATTAAATCTTAGTCGGAATCGAAGGCTTACATTAAAGGAAGATGTCGACTCTTAGCTTCATGTTAGATTCGGGGATGGGAGAATTGAGGCATGAGAGAGATGATTAACATAAAGATCAGTGATGGATTCAAGGTTTTCGTATGATTCATTCCTGGGATTGATATGGTGATTGTTGGCACCAAAATCATGCCAATCCAATGGGATAAAGGTTCAAATCAAAGCCCAACAAGCACCAATAAGTCAACCCCCTATGAGAAAAGGACAAATGGCCTAAAGTGACTGGGTGACCATCTAATCCATAAGATCATGTCAACTGTATGATCAAGAAGGGATGAGTATTTTATTATAAATATTGATGGTCACCCAAAAAAAAAAAAACCCTAAATGGGAGCCCAAATGAGGGATTAGGACCAAAGAGGAAACAAACACGGAAAGCCTACCCAAAATAGGGGGAAACACCCTATAAATAGGTAATTCCATTTTTTAGAAAAGTTATCTCCTTATTAATCACACTCCTCATTCAATTCCTTTCTCACCTGCTTTTGGGATTGTCTTGAGCGTCAGAGCGGGCGCTCGAGGTTGAAACCTCTGTCTCTCGTCTAATGCGGTTTATTCGGTTCGGGTGTACAGGCAGTCGGTCTCACAAGTCTCCCTTCGGTCGATCTACTTAGGCCGAAAGGACTCCATGCGGTCTACCCCGCACTAACAGTGACAAACAGTTGGGCACCCATCGTGGGGCCGACGAGCAATATGCCTAAAACCCGAAGTTGAACCTCAAACCCACAAAATGATCCTTCCACGAGTCACGCTATACCACAAGCCCAACAAGGCCTCCGAGCTTTGGGTCCAATCTAAGCAAGGGAGCCATGAGTCCTCCTAGTGAACATATGGCTGAGAGCCAGTTCCCAAACCAAGCGGCCACCATGGTCATGTTCCAAGAGCTTCTCAAGAAGTGAACCACCGACTAAGAGGAATCATGTAAGAGATGGAGACTCTACTCACGACAGGGATAACACTGCGTCCGTACGTGGCACTTCCGCAGACCGGGGAAAGGGAGGTACCCCAAGACCCGATCGACCTCAGACACCAAATCAACGGTGCTGAGGTTGAAGAGCCAAGGGACCTAAGGGACCACTTAAACGCCTGGTCGGTTAGCTCTAGGCCTCCACCATTATCAGACGTCTAATGGGACCCGGTTGAGGCCTCGGCCAACGGGGCCTTCTCTCCCACACCCAAACAAGTCATCAACCTCCAACAAAAAGTGGAGCGCTTATATCAAATACTAGAGGGTACCGACCAAGTGTCACGCGTAAGGAGAGGGGAGACAAGGTACGGGTCGACACTCCCTTCACCCCGGAGATCAATGAGAAACTTCCACCGGAGAGGTTCCAGATGCCAACGTGTGACACCTATGATGGGACGACGGATCCAGATGAGCACATCCAAAACTTCCAAACCCTCATGAACATCCACGATGCCCTTGATTCCCTAATATGCAAAGCATTCCCAACCACCCTAAGGGGTCTTGTCCGGGTTTGGTTCAACACTTTGCCAGCCGAGTCTGTGGCTTTCTTCGTCGAACTGGCCAGCTTGTTCCACAAAAAATATGTGAACAGTAAGCGACAACGCCTTACTTTCAGTTACATGTACAATATCTTCTAATTGTCCAGAGAAGATCTCAGGTCGTACGTCCATCGATTTAACTCCAAAATAATGAAGGTGGAGGAACCGATAGACCATGAAATCTACCAAGCCTTGATCAATGGTCTAGCAAGTGACGATCTTTCCTATAGCCTGTCAAAGAGGAAAAGGTGGACGTACTTCGACCTCTTGGAAAAGTAAGGGAGGCACATTCATGCCGAGACGACAAGAGAAGTTCAGAACCGGAGGATGGGACTTAGGCCTTGACAGGCCTCGAGGGAAGGAGGGCCGAGTGGGGCTAAGGAGGAAGCGAACAATGAAGGCAGCGGACGTCCGGTGGGTCAAAAGAATCCTAATGGGAAGAAAAAAGGCAAACAAATCAGACGGGGTTCACCCTTCGATTCGGATAAGCACACTCCTTCAACACTACTTGAAGGGAAGTTCTTGTCACCGTTAGGGAGAAAAATTTGCTAGTCAAAGCCTCCGAAAAACAACGGTTCCTTGGAGCCCCAAAGGATACGTCTAAGTACTGTCATATCATAAAGACTATGGTCATGACACCGAAGAGTGTCGACATTTGAAAGAGGCCATTGAGGAATTAATCTGAAAAAGGCACCTAAAAAAATTTCAAGCTGATAAGGAACATGACGTCGGTCAGTCTACACAGAGTGGGAAGGACCGACTGCGCTCTCCAGAGGAGCGTAGGGGAGCATGACTGGCCGCCCCAGCGTCCTCGCACCAATGTGATTGTACGTGGTCTTGCCCCAAGAAAGGGTCAAAAGACTCCCCATAGGTGTCAAGACCCCCAGGAGCAAGTGAACACTATTGAGCCAAAGAAAATAAAGTCCGGCGTTGTACTCCAATTCGGGGCGGAAGATGATCCGGGGATCAATTCCCCCATGATGATTCCCTGATCATCACTCTCCAGATCGGGGAGTACGATGTAGAAAATTTCCTTTTCGACAGTGGCTCGTCCGCCGACATCCTTTGTTTCTCCACCATCAGAAAGATGGGACTGACAGAGAAAAACTTGACGCCCTTCCGGTCACCTCCTGTGGGATTTTTTGGAGAGATTATGTATCCCAAGGGGTACCTCACTCTCCCATTGACTATGGGGATGAGGCCTTCGGTCAGATCCAAACAAGGATGACAGACTTCTTAGTGGTGGACTTGCCATCCGCATACAATGGGAACTTGGGCAGACTCTCGATCGTGGACTTCCAAACGCTCATAGCTACGTGGTATATGATGATCAAGTTCCCTACCCCCAAGGGAAAGGGGTGATCAAGGGAGACCAAAGGACATCCAAGCAGCACTACATGGCAACACTCAAGCAATACCCAGATCTCAAGGGGAAGGAGACCTTGTAATTACACCTTGACTCGAGGTTGGTCAAGCCTCGGTTCGAGCCGGTCGAGGACTTGGTGGAGAACCCAATGAAGTTGAGAGATCGCACCAAGTGTGTTCGCATTAGTTCCTAATTGAAGGACCCCGTATGATCGAAACTTATCAAGTTCCTCAAGTCCAACTCTGGCGTGTTTACTTGGACACCCTACGACATGCTGGGCATCGATCCTGAAGTGATCATGCACCATTTGATGGTGGACCCCGATGCCAAGTTATCCTCGAGTTAGTCATCCTCATCACGCAGCAAAGTCGTCCATATATCGTGAAATCCTGACCTAGACAGAGGATTGATACTACCTCTCCTAGCTGTATTTCCAAACAAAAAAAATCTAGAAAAAAGGATACATATTGCAAAATTTATTAATGCTCGCAAAAATTATAAATTGATTTTTTATCTCGACCTCGGCCTCTACCACATCAACCACCTCTATCACTACTAGCCGACCTAGATTCTCTAAGTAACTTTCTTGTAGACATCTGCAAGAACATAAAATATTTGCCAAAATAAACAAAACCTCACAAGAGAAGTAATATATATTTAAGATTAATTTTCATTAACATCTAGAATAGCTACTAATGAGTTATCACTGAGATTAAAAATTAAAACATGAAATATCTAGCAGAAACAAATCAATCATTCGATCATCCTCGTCCTCGTCTTCTTCCGATTTTTCAGATGCAACACGTTTCTTGTCGCTCTATTTGTCGTTGTACCTAGATGCCCCGCAAACAGAACATGACTCCAAACTAACATCCCTCTTTCAAAACAATATACAGCCTTGGGAACAAACATCTATCTTGTGAACAGGAAGCCGAATTCCCCTCATCAGGCTATAAGTCGAATACAACGTGTTCGTCATCATATTATCTTCCGGACAGATATCTTTCAACAGAGCTACAATGACATCCGTCGCTCTGTGAGGTATGTTATACTCACATTTGATGTTTAACAACCTAGATGCGACCTCCAACTGAGAGAGTTTGTAATTGCGATACAACAGCTCTCGTGCTGCATTCAACGGATGATCCTCAAAATCATTTTTGTTCCCTATTATGCTCTCAAAGTTAGCACCCCCAAGACCATCCACCACCATGTTCTCATAGGGATTAACCCCGGAAATTCTTGATGATTCATGTTCTTCAACCTAACCATGAAAATTCCACCTTCAATACTCGGCCAAAAAATCGGACTGGTATAAATGCTTCCTCTCAACATCAACCAACTAATAGTCCTTGTTACAGCATTTCGAGCATGGACACTTTAGGTATCCAGCATAGTTCAACGATTGATATTGAATAGCAAAATTTATAAATTTATCGACATTCCGAATATACTTCTCACGAAAAAATCTGTCGACTAGCCATGCACACATACAAGGTCTATCATACATCCATGATAAATCCGAATCCACCATTGTCATCAAATTCAAAGAGACATTATTATTTTTAAATGGGTGAAAAAAATAATCACATAAACGAGACCTACATTATTTTTAATGCAACATCCATCATATTGATCTTTTTACTTATTTTTCAAAGATCAATTCAATGAAAAACAATTGCCTATTCGAACATTTTTTTAAAAAAAGTTCAATAATAATGAATCCAATCGAAATTCATCCAAACCCCATCCCGAACCATCATCCAAATCATCATCCTACTCTATCGCCTAAAATCATCATCAAATCAATGCTAAACCATTCCAAAAATCATAACCAATTCATCAATCCCATAAATCAATCATTGCCCAAATACCCCCAACCAACCAAGATCATAAAAACAACCAATAATCAACCCAAAGTCATTAACTAACCAAATAATCAAATCAAAAGATTAACTAAAGTAAATTAAAATCAAATGAATTAGAGATTAGGGTTAAGCAAATAATTACCTTGCAAATTTAGGGATTAAGGTTTGAGAAGGTAGGAGGGGTACGGGGTGAGTGCGGTGGATGCGGTATGGGTGTCGAGTGACTCGTCGGTGTTTTCCTTCGGTCGTCGGACCTTGCCTCGGGTAGCCGGAGTGGTGGGTGGTTTGTGAAGATTTTTTGGGAGAAATGATGTCGGGAAGTAAGGTGGCAGAAATTGGGGACAGTGGTGATAGGGAGGTGGTTGGTGGTTGAAAGGGGGAGGTCCTCGGAAGTTACGGAAGTCTACGGAGGAAGGCGACGGTGGTTACATGGTCGGGGAGAGAAAGAATGTCGTGGAGTTTGGGAGAAAAAATGATGAAGTGTGGGAGAGGAGGAAGCAGCGCTGTCGGGGCTTCAAATTTAACAACAAAGTGATCGTTTCGGTCGCTAACATTGTGATCCATTTTAAATTCAGGTGCTTAAAATTTTTACGACTGCTAAATTGGCGACTAAAATTTAAAAACAGTCACAAAACGTCAGTTGTTTTGTAGTGTCAATAGATACTACTAACATAATACATTATAGTTTTACCCTTATATAAATCAATTCCTAATTTCTAACCCTAACTAAATTGCATCAGCCTCCGTAGGCTTCTTCTTATCTTCGTCGGAAATCGTCGTAGCTGCAATACGTCATCACCGTCCGTCGGTGCATCATCTAGACATCCTCTTATCTTCGTCGAAAATCGTCGCAGCTATAGTTAGGGGTGAGGGAACATACCCGAAAATTGAATTAACGAACCGAAATATCGAATGCAAGACGTTATATTTAGTTTTCCGTAAATTTGGTTTTAGATTTTCGATTTTCTATCACTCTTTGATTTCGATTAACCCAATTATTATTTTATTTTGAGTTTTTAAAGTAAAATTAATTTTTCATATCTTAATTATTTGTTAAAAAGATGTTCATAGCTATTTTTGAAAAAACTCTATAATTTTTTACATTCCTGTTGTAATGGATTTTAATTTTTATCTTAAAATAAATAATTTTGCTTGAAAATATATAGATTTTAATGGATATAATTTTAAAAATTAGAATTTCGATAAATAACCGAATATGAACCGAAACTGAACCGAGTTTTGGTTAATCGAAACCGAAATAATCGATGAAATTCGGTTCTGTTTCGGTTTTAGATTTTAGAAAATCGAATTTAATCGGTTAACCAAAACTCGGTTCAGTTTCGGTTTTAGATTTTAGAAAATCGAATTTAATCGGTTAATCAAAACCGAAAAAAATTTCGGTTTTTATCGAATTATCATCCCTAGTTGCAATACGCCAACACCGTTCGTCACTACGTCATCACTATCTTCATCAGTATGTCATCGCAGCTGCAATACGCCATCATCGTTCATTAGTACGTCATCATCATTTTCATCAGTATGCTTCACGCCGCCATCAGTACGCATCATCAATCTTAGTACGCATTATTATTCCTCGTACGCATCATCATCGGCCGTTGAGTACGCATTATCATCCATATCAATATGCCATCACCATCGCAAAAGTACGCTCCCGTCGCCATCAGTACGCATCACAGCCCCATTATGCATCACCATTGGTCAATGAGTACGCATCAATATCCCAATTAGTACGCCATCACCATCCCCATAGTACACTCCCGGACCATCACCATCCCAATTAGTACGTCATCACCATCCCCATAGTACACTCCCACGCCATCACCATCCGTCATCCCCTCACCTCATTCCAAAACTATAACTCTAATCGGATCATCCCAAAATCAACCCAAAGAATCCATGAACTCGGATCCAACATTGAATTCGAATTTGGTGGTGAAATCAATGAAGAAGTTGTTTTGGTTATGAATTTGAACTCGAATCCACCCAAACAATCCATGAATCCAACGATGATACGAGGTAGTGCTCATGAACTCAAATCCGACGATAAATTTGGTGGTGAAGTTGACAATTGCGAGGTGAGGGGAGATGCGATGGATGAGGAGAAGGCGAGGAGGAGAGACGGCATGGGAGGAAAAAAGAGGTGAGAGTTAGAAAAACTATATCAAAACACTTCTACTTATTTGTAAGGATAAAGACATTTAGGCCTTATATATAAGTTGTGAAAAGGAGAGGAAGGGAAGGATTTTGGTTAAAAATCCTTATATAAGGCGGATAAGGCCTTATATAAGGATTTTGGATCAATCCGGTGGCAAATTGGGGGATTTAAGGGTGTGATTAGGGTTTTGGAGGTTAGGGGAATCGTGAAGGGAGAGGAATTGGGAGATGGGAATTGTTGGTGAGTTAGTGAGATATAATGGGGAGATATTTGGGAGTATTATTTGGGTGAGTTTTGCTTCCAATAGTGAACCCTTCGAGGTTTAGAATGGATAGGAAGATGAAGTGATGGAATTGACAAAATTGTCCTTCTTTTCAAACCAACAAAAAAATTTGTACATTATTAAAATAAAGCTGTAATAAAATTTCTAACATTTTTTTTTAATTTCCTTTTATAAGTCATAAACAAATCAAAATAAAATTCTATATTATATTTTTTTTCTTTTTTTTGCTTATTTATTTCACCTCCAATCCTATTAAAACTCATAAACAAAATCTCACGGAAATGCAACTTTTTCTAGAATGAAAGGTACAAATTAGAAAGAAAAATAAGTGCGGTTAAGTGCGTATCTATACGGAAATAAATCAATAGAGTAATTATCTCTGAATAAATGCCCCGATTTCAATCCCAAAATCGAAAGCCCTTATCCGCCTTTGAAATCCATGGCCACCACGATCACGCGCAGGCTCGCCTCAAATCTCACTCACCGACAATTCCCATCTCCCAATTCCTCTCCCTTCACGATTCCCCTAACCTCCAAAACCCTAATCACACCCTTAAATCCCCCAATTTGCCACCGGATTGATCCAAATCAGACAACCCCATTTCACCATTTAGTTCAATTGACAAAATCCAGATTCATTTCGAGCTCAATCGAAAAACCCAAAACCCTGATTTCCCAAAAACCCAGAACCCTAATTTCAAATTTCAATCCCCAAATTGATCCAAACCAAACAACCCCATTTCTCTGTTTCACCCAATTCACACAACCCAGATGCATTTCTAGCTCGATCGAAAAACCCAGTCCTCAAAATGGAGACTTGAATGATTACCGTAGCAAGGACCCGCAGTTCAAGCACCAGGAGATCGAGGGGCCGACGGTGGAGAGGGATTTATCGGCGTTGGCGAACGAGACGAGAGAGGTTCTTGATCGGTTGATGAGGACATTGTATGATCTGAGTAGGGTTTTGGGCGTTTTGGGTCTTGTTCAGTTGGGATATGGTGCTTGGGTTTCGTATGTGACGAAGGATTTGAAGTTGTTCGAGGTGACGGCGATGAGTGTTGCGGCATTTGGGTTCCCATTCTCGGTCGCGTTCTTGATTAGAAGATCGGTGAAGGATCTGAGGTTCTTTGAGAAGATGGAGGAGATTGGGAGGTTGCAGCTGATGACCTCGACGATGCAAATCGCGAAGAACTTGAATGTGATGTTTGTGAGGATTCGCGGGGTTTGTTATCTCTGTGTTGGTGGTTTGTCGTGTGGGTTGTTGTTTGCGATCTTGTCAAGATGAGTGATTGTGATTGCTTCTTTTGATGAGGAATGAGTAAGTATCAGTTCTTGTTCGAAATCAGGATCTTGTCGATCTTCACTACCACTATTAAGCTTCTTCTTGGAGTTCATGGAGTTTTGCAAGTTCAACAGATGCTTTGATGTCTTTAGAGCAACTAGAGTTGGTTGTTTTTTTTTTTTTTTTTTGATAGTGTCCAATCGCACTCTAAATTTAATTACTCATCTCTATAAGACAAATATTTAGTACAAAAGAGGGTATATTAGGGCTTCAAACCCCAATACTCTGATCGTCCGAAACAAACTCAGCCATAACATGAGCGGCGTCATTTGCTTCTCGAGCTACCCATAAGCAGCTGAAACTAGAAAAACTCCTATCCATGCCTATACAATCCTCGATAATACCACCGGCCTTAGACCAGTCCACCTTACTCGATTCTAGCATTTTCATCACCCTCAAATAATCACCTTCAATTATCACATCCCTGAGATTCAAGAACTTGGCTAATTCGATCCCAACCAACACTGTCAGTGCCTCTCCAACCTCGACACTCGCCCTCCCCTTCATACACTTCCCCGCCATTCCCACTGCATGCTCTTTCTCATCTCGCACCACCACTGTCACCACCACTGTCAGCGCTGCCACCGCTTTCCACCCCTGGTAATGAAACGAGGCAACGACATTGATTTTGGTTTTTCCCTGCGACGGAGCACACCACCTCTCTTGTCGGCTTCTAATTGGAGGTTGGACTTTGCAATCAGGCCTGCATGCCCGTCCACCCCTCTCTTCCAAAGCCTTCTTGAAGTCTTGAGCGAGGTTGAGAGCCAATGTCACTACAAGGTAATCGGGTTTCGCCTCGCAACTAGTGTTGGTTTTGACTGGCAGACTCTGATCCATTAAAGTCGCGATCAAGTACAAGTATGTAATAACCGAGTGTATCATTTCATAGGGATTGATATTAAAATATTTATATTGATGTGATGAGGAAGAAAGCATTCATGTTTTTATCTCTTAGACATAAAGATGTTAGCATAAACGTGAATTTTATTAATCAAGAAACAGAGGCATTACATGAGAAACATTTAAGTACAGGCCATATGCTCCTCATCTCCTCAACACACCTCTTACATATTACGAAAGATCATCATACAAAGCTGCTCAGGCGTTGAAGTTCCCTTGTCAGAGATGTGTTTGTTTCGTTCCCTCCACAACATATAAACAAACAAACCATTAGATGTGTTTTGGCAGTGGACGACTTCCCCCTGGATATCTTGAGCATCTGGTCTCTCCATTGCTCCCAGCCAAAAGGGTTTTGGTTGAGTCCTAACTTGACTAGGGCAGTCTGCACTATGGCCTGCGAATAAGAACATAGAAAGAACAAGTGATCACGGTCTTCGCTTGGCAATCCACACAACTCACATCTGCCTTCTTGCAGTACACCATGCTGCATCAATCTGGATTTAAGCTCCAGCCTATTCTTCTCTAACAACCATAGGATTATGGAATATCTGGGTCGAAGACAAGAATCTCAGATCAGTTTCCACCATGTCACCTTCTGCTCTGCACCCTTTATTTTCTTATAGCCATCAGCCACCAGATATCTTCTTGTACTCCTCAAGTCCTCCCCTTGCTCTGGTGACTGTGAGTTTGTAACTGCAAGCACATCATCCCTAGCTCTTAGAAGCATATTTCAGGAATAAGCTCCTGTTCCCATCCTAGGCATCTCCCATATAGATTTACCGTTTTAATAATATGCATTTATCCATAGCACCCAAAGCCTTTGTTTTTCATTCTGAACAGCCTAAATCTGCTTGAAGATCATGGGTAAATTCCAAGCTTTAAAATTCTTAATCCCCAATCCGCGACTTCTGATAGGTTTACAGACTTCAGTCCATGCTACCAGTGCACGAGTCCGATTTACAGCAATCCCAGACCAAAGAAAAGCTCGGCAAATCCCTTTAATCTCCTCCATGACTGCACAAGGGATCACAAAGATCTGTGACCAAACACTTGAATCGAGGTGAGTACTGCTTTTATTAATTGAAGTGCTCCAGCGTATGAGAGCATTCGAGAAGTCCAGCATTTGATCCTATCAAGGATCTTGTCAATGAGAGCTTGGTAGTGAGCGACACTCAGCCGTTTAGAGGCTAATGGGACTCCTAGGTACTTAATTGGGAAAGAACCTAGATTCATCTGAAGCAAGTGCAAGATCTGAGCTTTCACATTCTCATCCACACCTTCAATGAAAGCCATGCTCTTTTCTAGGCTAGCTTGAAGACCTGACATAGCTCCAAATTGCTCCAGCACTTCTTTAACCAACAGAATAGAATCAACATCTGCTTTACTGAAGAGCATAAGATCATCCGCAAATGAAAGATTCACTATTTTCAATCTTCTACACTTGGGATGATAGCTGAATCTCTCATTTCTTGCCATTTTCCTCAAGCTCCTTGTTAGATACTCCATTGCAAGACCAAAGAGATAAGGGGATAAAGGGTCTCCTTGACATATACCCCTCCCCCCCTTGAATAGGTCATGCAAACCACCATTAAAATTCAGAGTATACTGCACAGTTGTGACACATTGCCAAATCCAAGACACAAATCTGGAAGGAATTCCAAGGCACTGCAACAGACTTCTCAGGAAACTCCAGTCAAACATGTCATAAGCTTTTTGAATATCAATTTTAATCATACATCTTGGGGAAACATGTTTTCTGTCATAGCCATAAACAAGTTCTTCACATAACATCACATTATCAATGATATTTCTGCCTTTCACAAAAGCACTCTGAGAAGGATCCACTAGGATAGGCATTATCTCCTCCAT
Organism: Drosera spatulata; assembly: GCA_035668315.1. NCBI lineage: Eukaryota > Viridiplantae > Streptophyta > Magnoliopsida > Caryophyllales > Droseraceae > Drosera > Drosera spatulata. The sequence continues at coordinate 19,797 of JAOVYX010021267.1, read as the reverse complement.
CCTCTTGCAGATTATTTTAGTGATAATTTCTATGAAGTACACCACAATAGGAATTCACTAGCTTTAGAAGGATTAGGAACCTTGGCAATCAAAGATATGGCAGTGATATTTACCTCTTTCAAGAGGTAGCCAGAGTTGAAGAACTCCTATATGGCCCTAGTTACATCAGAACCAATGATCTTCCATGCCTTTTTGAAGAACCCTGTAGAAAATCCATCAGGACCAGGGGCTCGATGGTCATCAATATCATACGAGGCTGCTTTCACATCCTCAGCAGTGAAGTCATTAACAAGATAGTACTTCTGCTCATCACTAAGGCAATAGCCCTCAGAGATGACATCAAGATCAAAAAGACCTTTGCTGGTACCAGATGAACCAAGAAGGATCTTCATATAGCCCTCAATCTCATGCTGGACATCACTTCGGTCAGTCAATAGAATGCCCTCTGAGTTCTGCATCTGATTGATCTGAGTCTTTCTTATTTTCCCTTCAGGACACTATAAAAATATGCGTGGTTTCTATCCATGAGCAAGAGCCAATCATCTTTCAGCTTTTGTTTCAGAATCTCGTCCTCGATTGCATATAGCTGCATCAGGTTCGATTTAGCCACATGTACTTTTTGCATCTGCTCCTCAGACCATGCTCTGGTTAATGCCATTTGCTTCATATTCAGCTCCTTTTCTGCAGCTTCTAATCTTTCAGTGATATCAGTAAAATATTCCTTATGCAACAGCCTGAGTTCTTTTTTCAAAATCTTCATCATCTGCACTGTTCTAAACATATAGCTTCCAGAAAGCTGAGACTTCCACACACCTCAACTATTTTCAGAAAATTAGGGTGCTGGCCCCAAACATTATGATACCTGAATGAAGTCTGCTACAGTCCTCTATCAGAAGGAATTCTTATGCACATGGGGGAGTGATCTGATACAGCTGTCACTAAAAACATAACATGAGTGTTCTCATATTTATCAAGCCATACCCCATTTGCCAAAACTCTATCAAGTTTCACTCTCATCCAGGTCACTGCACCTTGATTATTCGTCCAAGTGAAGTAACATCCACTGAATTGCACATTCTCCACTCCACATGTAAGCAAGCAATTAGCAAATTCGATACATGGTTCAGAAGAAATACCCTGATGCCCTTCTTTCTCTTCAGGATAAATAAAAGCATTGAAGTCTCCTGTTAAGAGCCAAGGTTTTACACAACCTCTGATCTCTTGAAGGTCCTGCCAAAAAGTCTTCCTCTGGGTACTCTTGTTTAAACCATAAACAAAAGTAATCTCAGCCTCAACGAATTTATCCACTGAGGTAGCACTACAATGGATAAATTGATCAGACCCTTTCAAAAATTTAACAGTATACGGTCATTCATAGCATATATGTAATGATTCAGAAACTTCCATTGCTTAAAACAAGCATTCTTCACACTATTGAAATTTTTAGCCTTAACTCGAGTCTCAAAGACGCCCATTAAGGTGATTTTATTCTTATTTATGAAGTGCCTAGGAGCACATTGCCTATCCGGCTTATTCAGACCCCTTACATTCCAAGCACCAATCATTTGATAAAGCCCACTAAGGGCGCAATGATGCTAGTCACCTGCCTCTCAACCACATCTTGAACATTCACATCAGGTTTTGAAACTTGAAGAGCAGCAAATCTGGAACCAGAACACTCAGCTTGATCAATCCTCTTGGCTCTTTCAGAACACATAGAAGCAACACGTGATCTTCTTACCAGAGTAAACCCATCTTCAAAAAGACTCTTCTTCTCAGGCTCCTTATGCTCCTCCTTAGTTTGCTTTTTCACAACCCATTTCTGCATTACAGCAGGCTTCTTCGTACATATTGAGTTATCATGTCCCCATTTCTTACAAGTCAGCAATGAATAGGTCTCCATTCATACTCCACTTTCTGAACCAGCTGCTCACCATTGAGGCCTTTAAACCTAATCTCATCAACCAACTCCTTGTCTTTATGGATATCCATCAAGATCCTTGGGAATGATATACGAGTTTTTGTAGCCGTCATATGATCAGTGCAAATAGGGGTTCCTACCTGCCCTGCTAGTTTAGCAAGTGCTTTGCATCCCTAATATTCAAGCCCCAATCCAGGAAGTTGAATCCAAGTAGGAACTCGCAAGAGAGAGTCCACATCAAACTGAAAATTTGGACACCAATCACGCAGGACAAGGGGCTTCGAATTAAAGAACCACATAGACGCGATGACTTTAGCTTTATCCACTCCATCTGCGTCGAAATATAAGCAAAACTTCAGGTCGAACAATGCCTCTCCACTGAGCAGCTACCAAGTGATCCATAGCAGAAAACGGAATTCGTTCTCCAATCACATATCCAATGGAAGCATTGGCCCAATAGTTCAGTTCATCAACTACATCCTCCATATCAATCACAATAACTTCATCTGTCTGTTAATCCCATCTAGCCTCCATTACTCGATTACCAGCCATTCCAAGACCCTCCTCTTTCACCGCTCCTGCAACTGCTTCAGCAAAAGATTTCTTCGCAGACCTAATCTCAGCAATATCAGCTTGGTCAGCCTAACTGATCTTCGTTCCCGACCCCTGTGAGACCATCGTTAATGGCGTTTTTGGTGAAGGTTTAATCTCGTCAGTCCTAGGTTTACTCAAATCATGAGCGTTACTCTTCATTGCACCTCCGATCAAATTATCCCCATCTACAGGTTTACTCGCCCTTTCACGAGTACTACTCTTCTTCCTCTTCCCAGACTTCGACTTCTTAGATCCAGAGTTCGCTGCAGATCCCTGAGACCATTTCTTTTTCGGACGACCTCGACCAGCCATAATCGACGGTGGTGTCACCAGAAATCGCTTCCGGCGGCTAGGGTTTTCGCTCCCAACACCGTCTAAAGATAAACCCTTTCAACTTTTCAAGACATAAGGATGTTAATAAGTTCAATTTCGTTATTTGGTTCGATTTTTAAAAAAGAAAAATTATAATCCAATCGATTAAGATTTTTAAAATTGTAACTATTTAAATAATTATTATGGTTAATGGATTATGTAATCGGTCATCGTTAAACGTTTTCTTTATCGATTACGATTAATCGATTAATTAAACGATTATGAATAATTGATAAAATGGTTTCTAAGTTATTCCCAAATCGTTTTATTAACCGGTTAATCGATTAAAATCGAGTCAATAATTAGTTTCAAAGATGTAATTTCATAAAAAAATATACTCAATTTTTATAGATCGATTAATCAATTGATGCAATTCAGTTAAATGGTTGTTTTATATTCAGTTAAACGATTATCGATAATTGATTAAACGTATATTGTTAATTGGTTACACCTAATCAGTTAAACGGTTAAAAACTGTAACCGAATTAAATATATAAACAGTTTTATTTCTCAAATCAAAATCGAACCGTTTAATAATCTATTAACCGATTTTGATTTATATGATTCGATTTTGGATCGATAATCGGTTTTATACCGTTTTAACATCCTTACCTAGACAGAATTGCTTATCTTGATGTTTACGGACAATGGTTATGGTGCAAACCCAGTCATGCACTGTTCGGGCCTTGCAGCGAAGTACACAAGTAAAACGGCTGCTCGTTTCGTTTCACAAAAAATACGACATATATGTATTTTGTATTATTTTATACATATGAATATAAGTCTCGTTTTCATATCAAATCACGTATGATCGTCCCCCAATATGCATTAGGTTGAAATACATAATTTACATAATCATTGATGTTTCATAATAAATTTATAAAAAAATAAGTTTGATCGTCGTCGTACGTGTGTCAGACTTTACATCAACACGTATGTCCGATCAAAAGATTACATTCTTTTTATATGTGCTACTTGAATATATCCGATGATACTTCACCATGTTCACAGATCTACTGGTGTTAGGTGCTACTTGAATATAAGAGCAACTCCACCCTTAATACATTTGGGTTGCAAAAAAATGGTGACCCAAATGACAAAATAAATTTACATTTCATTATTATTTGGGTTGTTAAAAAAAAAAATACTATCTCCGTCCTATAATTTTTACAACACTTATGTATTTTGTATTATTTTATATGTATTGTTTTCATATCAAATAACGTATGATTGTCCCGTAATATGTATTAGGTTGAAGTGCGTAACTTACACAATGATTGATGTTTCACAATATATTTAAAAAAAACTACATTTGATTGTCGTTGCACGTGTGTCAAACTTTACATCAACACACATGTCAGGTCAAAATGTTGTAACAATTTTGAGACAAAAGAAGTAATTTTATTTTGTTTATAAAATTTGATAATAACCAAAATGACATTGTCATATTTATATTTCAAGTACATATGGATTGTTGAATGATTGATGAAAAATTTGATTGAATTGTTACAATATTACATCAAAAATATATAACAACCTAAATGATAATCCATGAGTGTAGAAGGTCACAATTTTTTCACATAAGGTTGTGGTCTGGATTACCAAAGAATACAAATGGCAATCCATGGGAGGAGTTGCAGTAATCGTCTCTGGTTCATTTGCTCAACATTCAACATTCATATCTGACTTCGAACATACATGAAATATCGTCCTCGATTCGGATCCAATGCCCTAGCAGGACTGGCACTGACTTCGAACTTGGTGGTACCGTGACATAGAAACAAGATGACGAAAACTGAATGACATAACAATGCATCTCTAGGATATAGATCAACCACCACAGCCATGTAATCCTGAGAACAATATCAAGAGTCAAGAATCAGTAAACGCACGAACACACACTATATTATCAAAATTATCGGAACAAATCATCCGAATACCAAGTCCGCAGCAGCCATCCGTTCCTTCACTTTCTGCGTACACTCAATTGAAGCGTAAAGCCAAGAAGCACAAGAAGCATAATATGAAACTCGATTTCCATACTAAAACAATAATCACAACCAACCTTGCAGAATAGAACACATTTCTGTACATAAAGCATAATGCTTAAGCATTCGTATTTTCGCCAGAATTTGACTAAGCAGCGGCTGGGTTGGCGTCTGTTTTCAGCTCTGGTCGAACATAGGTCAAGCCTCGAGGCGAAGGAGCAGCACCAACGCCACTCATGCTAGAGGATGAAATTGTGCCACCTGGTGTTTTCGGGTCAGAATCACGCTTCCACTGCAAGCTCCTTGCACCAGGTCTAATCAGGGGCCTTGCTCTATAGGCTCCTGGAAACGCCCTGGGAAATGGAGCCCGAGTAAATCTAGACATCGTGAATGGTGAACCCTGGGCAGGCCGGGGCTGAGGCATGACCGGAGTTGCTTCGAGATTGGCACCGCTCTTACGTACAACCTGATAAAAGGAATATTTTATATCAGCAAACACATTGAACAGAGGAACAAAGAAAAAAGGCTGGGTGCACAGTTAAGTCCAATACCCTCGAGTGCAGAATGCTACATGCTCTAAAATTTTAAGTTCAAGTAGCAAATCCACAGTATCCATCTTATATCTAATTATAAAAGCGAAAATCAAGAACCAATATCAGGGCCACAACTAACGGGATTATGAAATGTAACAAGAAAAGAAAAGCTTGGGCCAGCAGTTCCTTGCATGCCTAATGAAATATGTCAGTAGTTCTTTCCGAAAATTCCCACTTTAATCCAACACAAATCTCCGAAGAAAACAACAAATGTTAAGAGCTTGCCTTTAGGATACGTGACATGAAAGATGTTCCGTCCAAAGACAATGCATTTTCTGAAGCCTCTTTCTGCATGAACTCGACATACGCAGACCTGAATACATAAGTATTTTAGGAAACAGCAGAGGGCATAAATAACTACCGATAAATAACAAAAGAAATAACAGGCAGGTAGGAGCACTAACCCCTTTGGTAGTCCCGTAGATGGGTCAACTAAGATGAGTACTTTCAACACTTCACCAAACTTGTTGAAATGCCGAGAGAGGCTATCTTTGGTGGCAGCAAAATGAACCTGAAAAACACAACCACCAATTTGAAACACTCAATAATATTGCCCAGCCGACCAGTGTTTATCAGCAGCACAGGAGTGTGGTGCTCACATTGTTCACAAAGATTGTCCGTGAAACAGCATCCTCCAATGGATGGCTTGTAGAGTATGATCCTGCAAGCAGAATGCAACCGCCCACTAAGAAATAGAAGCATTAACAGACAGTACACAATACAAGAGGAAAGAACTAGGAAGACACAACGTTCAGTGGCCAAGAGTGAAACCGTGCAAAGATACTCAGCCAGTACAAGACATCAAATGATCAAAATACCACAATATATATAACTCTATATATTGATGGAATTGTTGAGCTGGCTATCCTGACTGTATCAATTCCAAAACCACCACGTTTTGTGGGTTTGTTTTTTTTTTTTTTTTTTTTTTGATTTTGAAAATTGTTTTAGAAAGGTGACGGTTAAGTTCCATGAAATCAGAGAAAAGCAAGGGAGATGTAGCTCGGATAGCTGGATTAAATCCAGCTCCACAAATGTGTGGCTGATTTCAAAAGTCAAAATAAAAAGAAAAAAAATTTGGAAGTGGCGGTTATCCTCTATCAATCAAGAGAAAAATAAGCAAGATACAGCCAAGGTGGCTGGATTTAAATCTCTCTCTCTATATATAAAAATTGAAGACATGAAAAAGAGACGATATTGGACACTGCATCATGTGAATCTCCGCTTCCGAGTCCCAAGATGGCATCGGAAGACTCACAAAGTTCCCCAGCAAGATAGATTGTGTTTGACAAAAGAAAGAAAACTTACCAACAACAGATGGTAAACTTTTCTGGCCTTTGTTCTGCGCGTCCACAGCAGGTTTGCCCTACCACCACAAAAAGTTGAGAATATTAGTTTCTAATGTACTACATACACCAATATTGAATGAATTACAGACCACCACCACCACCAACAACTCAGGTAATCCCGTCGGTTGACAGGGTCTAAAAAGGACGAAATGTACGCAGCCTTACCTCTTTTGCATATCAACAGAGAGACTGTAAGAAGACCAAATCAAGCAAAATAAAAGATGAAAGAATAATCTATTATTAACTGTAAGGAGACGGCTATTTTCAATCATGAAACACTCGGAAGACTTGTCAACGGCTACATCAGGTGGTGGCAGAGATTTCTGAGCTTTTGGCCCTTGAACTGCAACTGAAGGCTGGTAATGGGTTGGTTTCCATGTATTCACATTGACAGAGATGTTGACGATCTTCTGCGATGTGCTGGCCATTGCAACTGACGGATCTTGATCTCTAGTTCGCGATGGAAGCAGTAAATCTGTATTCGGGGCCACACTATACTGCACCATCACCGAGTCATCATTCTTCTTCCTATTAGATGTACCAGTTTGAGAGAAATTTTGCACTCCTCGGGTCAATACATTCAAAGCATCATATCCTTCATTATCTGATGCTGAATCATAGGCTAACCCTGAATCACTTTCCATTATGGTTTTCGTGGTGACATAATCATGTTCATAGACATCTGCTTGATGATCCATTACATCAGTTCCTTCATGATCATGACCATAAGTATTATATTCTTCATCATCTATACCAGATCTAAGATTAGATACTCGTCTACTGCTCTCATCTGCATCTTCACCACGACTTAACCGATCAAAAACATTTCCACCGGGTTTATATTTTTTAACAACATCTTCAGCAGCCTCCGCAATACTTCTGAAAGCAGTTGCCAATGGATTTGTCAAGCTTGCAATAGAATGAAGTCTCCGGGGACGCGCTCCAGAAGTTGGGTCAACAGTGGAAGAGGAAACAACTGAGCGAAGACGCTTAGAAGCAGGCTCAGACAAAAAATGAGAGGGTCTCGAAGTTGCAACAGCATCTCGAACAGCAAACTGGAGCAAGCGCTTAGGGGCATTCATACTTCCCCTAGAAACTGACTCTTCCTGCTAAAAAAATGAAAATGATAGAAACTACAGAGTTCAGACTACATAATATTTGGGAAAGGGTGCAATCCACAGAATCCAACACCCAAAAAGGGGGGGAAAAGGAAAAATAATTCACCCCTGAAGCTGGTCATTGATAAAATGACTTGCTTTCACCAAAGCAAAAAACCTCCCCACCCTCCCTCCTCAAGCGCACACACCCACACACAAGATGGTATTGTAGAAGCATATTCTTGGTTTGCTTTCGTGAAGGAGGAGCTTATGAAGATAAAGGAAAAGAAAGGCAGAGCACCACTTAAGACTCATGCATAATTCGACCTCCTACTTGCTGTAATGGAAGGAATACCCAAAATTTAACTATTCAAATCAACCAGTGAAAAGTACAAGTTGGGAAAAGATCTGATAACAAAACGCATAATGCAGATGGGACACAATAATTCAACTTATTTATTTCCAACCATAACAGAAGCCCAAGGAAAATCAGGAAGAACAAACCTTAAACCGTGTGCGCTCCTCAGGAGGTCTCCTCTTCCGATGACTAGCATGTTCAGGCGAACCGGAATGCTTTCTGTGACGATCTTCTAAGTAGGGTTTTCTTTCCTTGTAAACATCCTCCAAGTTAGAGGTGTAAACTGATGGAGGTTGAACCATGTTCCTGACGACACCTTTCCGCTCCCTGGCTTGCTGAGGTTTTTGTAACTTCTCATGCTTTTCTCTCTCGGAGTCCACCTCCATATCATGGGAAAGACTCTTTGTGGCATGTTCTACTCTTGCTGGTCTAGCTTTTGCGGCTTCTTCCGGTCTAGGATCATTAGGAACAATGTACTTATCTATATTTGACGATAGATGATCCCATAGCCTTCATATTAAATAAAAAAGAAGTGTTAGCCAAACAATACCCTGAAACATCTTCCTAACAGCAGACCAAAAAATAAAGGAATTTACCATGTTACAAATGGATCACTGTCATCACCAAGGAAAACATCCAACTCGTTTTTTGCTTCATCCTTACGTCGGCCATTTTTCAACAAAACAATCACATATTCCTGCAAAACCAAACAGCCAAGAATTACTGACTATTCCTTCGCATGTTCAGGCACTCGAGTTGCACTCATCTTAGGGGAACTAAATCAAATTGCATTATACTAAGTATATGTAACCACTTTTTTTTATCTGCTTTTACGTAGTGATCCAACATAAGAATTGGCGCACATTAAACCCATATCTAAAGTAATCCTTCAGAAGAAACATACAAAGTGCGTGCACCACAGATATTAACGTTGAGTTTCTCCAGACATCCTTATTTAATATTTTTGTTCCAAGTTTACGATGAACTCAAATCCCAAGAGAACTGACAATGTTTGACCAATCAAAGACGAAATCACAACTCTCACATGTGCTAATCGGCTCGTACAGCTGCCTGGACAATTCATCTAATATTCCCACTATTGCTCCTCCAACTGCATGCATTCCTCTCCAGCTCCTATTGTTAATCAGTGGTTGCGCTTGCACATATAAACAAGTACAGCCTCATGATGAATCTATGTCACTCCCTAACAAACAAGCCACCCCTGGGAAACTCCAATACCCATCATGCAAATGTTTTATCTTCCCTCCTAATCCACTGAAGCAATTTCATAGCTAGATAAAGCCATTATCAATAACTCAACTTCATAAAATTCACAACAGCAGCTTCTGAACCAGCACGCAAACAGTTCTAGGTTCCTTCCTTATCAACTAACACACTGTTGTACTCTAGAATCACCAGCATCAACTCAGTTTTACATAATTCACTCCAGCACCATAGCAAACTCCTCCTATCAAGAATTCAAACAGTTATAGTTTATGTCGTAATCCCCAAATACAATGTTATGATACACACCCTTTGAGCATTTAAATGGTTTATCTTCCATACTCATCTCTTAATACAACGCTATAACTAGGTATCACCATCATCAACACTCCAACTCGAGATAATACAACTGATGAGAGATAGGTACCAAAATAGACCTAAATCACATTACAACGACGTCCACAATCACAAAAACGCAACTAGATCCTAAGTTCAACAACAACAAAAAAGTTTCTCGATAATAGGAATAATAGATTCAATTTTATAACAATACTATACTTAAGTATCACCAACATCAACTCAATTTCAGATAATTCACTCCAGCACCATAGCAAACAACGAGTCCGGTCAAGAGCTCGAACAGTTCTAGCTTTCGCCGTAATCCTCTAAATACAATGTTATGGTACACACTTTTTGAGCATGTAAACGGTTTATCTTCGCTCATCATAACCCTTAATACAATGCTATAACTAGGTATCACCATCATCAGCAATCAGACTCGAGACAACAGCACTGATAAACAATCTGTACCAAAATAGGCCTAAATAGCATCATAACGACATACACTATCACGACACACCAACACGATTCCAAGTTCAATATCGACACAAAAGGTCACCGAACCGAAAACACACCGTAAACCATATAGAAACAATTCTTCCGAGAACCAATTCTATCAAAAGTCCAAACTAAGGTTAGAATGCCAACTAATGTATATCTCAACACTCCCCCTCACACGAAAACCCATTGAGGAGGTAGGGTTCGAACTCGTGACCTTATGTCACGACATGCTCAGAGAGGAACCAGTTCCGCCTCCACTAATACATATAGTAAAAAATTCAGCAAAAAAAATCCACATAGAAGCAAGAGATCAGATTATTCATAATCATACCACGAGAGTATCGTCGGTGTACTCGCCCATGAACTCCTTCAACTTCTCCGTCGCGGCCGCCCTCAGCTTCACAACACCTTCCGCGCTGTAACTAACCCTAAACGTCCTCTCCCCTGCCGCCTCCATCTTTCTCTCTCTCCCTCAAACAACAACTCCAAATCAATCGATTGAACAAATCAAGCGATGAATCAAGATATCAAATGGTCGAATGGTGGAGAGTGATGAGTTGAGATCAGTGGTTGATGATGGGATGAGACGAAGGCATGGAATCGATCGATCTCGGCGGCGAGGGGGGAGATGGCGGAGAGTCGAGGGGCGGTGATTATGGGTGCTGGTGCTTGGGTTGGGCTTTTGAGGAGAGAGAGGTGTGGCTTCGGCTGAATAGCTTCCTTCAAAGTACACCGTGCCCTCTCAGAAAAATAATAATAATAATAATAATAATAAAAAATAAATAAATGATAAGAATGAATTTATTAAAAATATTCAATGTAATTTTTTTCATATTTATTATCCATTTTGATCTATAAATTATAAACAAGGGATCTATGAACGATAAACGAAGGGTCTGTGAACTGCAAATAAAGGGTTTTTGAACTGCAAAAGCGGATTGGATATAAAAATGTAACGAAAACTTGTATTGGATATTTTTGTCCAATTTATCTACACGATAATTATTAAATACAAAAATGCGTGATTGATTCAATAACAACATACTCACTGTCATCAGTATTATAAAATTTATTTTTTATATTATAAATTACAAAATTTATATTTTAAATTCATGAATGTATCTTGCCACATTTTAATATATTTTATAATTAAACTCTAACAATATATATTCGATAATTTATAATATAAAATTTTCAACTTATAAATATGAGTGCCCCACGCGATCATTGGATCAACCCCAATGCATCCTATTAAATATGAACGCCCCACATAAATTATTACTTCTGTCCCCAAAAAAAACATAACAATTTTTTTACAAAAAATTATCGAAACCAACATCTTTTCAAAACTATTCCTAAAAAACTACGTATGGTATTTTATTTACTCAAACATACAACTTCCAAAAACAAAAAGAAAAAGAAACCAACAACTTTTGAATTTCCAAACTGTTATAATAACTTGCTCTTTTTTTTCAAACCCCTTGTTGCGATACTCATAATTTATTGCATGCACTTATCACTCTTCCTATATTTGTCCAATGTCACTTTTCCATCTAACAATGACTTGATCAATAACCATAATGGTGTCTTTGCAAATTGCATTTTGTGTTCTTTAGTCAATTCCATCTCGTTTTTGGTTAGAAACTTCACAAGAGCATCCAAATTATTGCGATACTGAAACGCCATTGAACCTATCGTGCAAAAATTATAATATCATATTAGAACAATTTTTATTATTGTCAATATGCTTCATCACATAAGCAATGTGTTTAAAAAATACAAACAGAGCGCCGTCCAAAAAAATAGTGCGTCAATTTAATAAAAAAACACAGACATCTCTCTTTAATGAAACAGAGCGCCTCATGTACACTAAACAAAGCGCCAATTCAATTGCAACCAAACAAAGCGTCTCATGTAAACCAAACTTGTCCAGTTCTTTTTAATTCACCATGAAACAAGACGTTCGTTTACTTATAAAAAAAAGAGCGTCTCATATAAACCAAACAGAGCGCATGCTCGAGCACATGCTCGACCACAACACAATCAAAAAACAGAGCGTTATTACTCAATGTAACCACCATGTGTAGATAAAGTTGAGCGCCTGTAATATGATAACAGAGCGCCCATTCCTTCATTAAACAGAGCGGCACTACATAAATTGCTGCAAATAAAAATCAAACAATCTATGCTATTCTATGGTTTCAAGAAAAGCAAAACAATTCAAAAACAACCTGAACAAAACAATTCAAAACCAAAAAACAATAGGCGCCCTGTTTATAAAAAATACATTAGGATGTTTGGAAAAAATCAAAACGGCATTCATCAAAGCCAAATCCCATTTCCACATGCATACAAAATTATTAAATATACGACAAATACGGAACGAATTGGATTTAACATTCAAAATTCATTTTCTTATCACTTGAGTATTCTCCTGATCGAGGCAAACAGAGCGCCTCGAAATAAATAAGATTTTGGGATAAATTTTCGCGATTTGAAACTTCCCGGAACTAATCAAGACCAGAGAACTGAAGAATTGCCTCGCAATTACAACCGAATGCTAAGCAATCGTTTGAAACTGAAGAATTTTCGATTTGGAGGTGGGCGGTTTTGGTATCAGGTTTGGAGCGGATTCGTATTTTTTGATTTCTATATGTTTTGGTAATTTTGTTTCCGTGTGTACTTTTTTGGTATTTTTTTCTGCATTGTGTATGTTTGAGTAATTTTTGACCGGATATGCATGACGAGACAAGCCTTGATCGATATTGTGAGATAAACATTATCTTTTGAGAAAATATCGTGATACATTAATAATAATACACCAGAATATTGTCCCGTAAGTTACATGGGATGAAAATTATTTTATTTATTAGAAACGTTATTTATTACTCTCCCGTCCCACAATTATTGCGATGACACACACTGCGCGGTCTAATTTAATACGATCAAATGTAAGTTTTTATAAAATTGTTGTGAGACATTGAAGAAGTCACTCCGGTTTCTGGGATGGAGAAGTTTTGATAAATTAAATTGTGAATTTTAATCCTGAGATAATTTAAGATTTTTCTAACATTGTTAAAAATAAGAACAAGAACAGAACATATCTAAGTGCATGTCATCCCAATAATGGTGGAATGGAAGGAGTAAATCAAAAAGAAAAAAAAGTAAAAAACAAAAAATAAAATACACAAAAATTATCTATTCAAAATAAAATCAAAAGTAATATTAAATCTTTTTAATAGAAAAAATAATAGACAAAATTATATTTCATGCAAAATAAATCAAAACATAAAATACAACACTATTATCCTACATTTTTTGTTTTTTAAGTCACATAATCTACCTGATACGGTCTGATGATATACCAAATAATTATTTCTTTATGAAAAAAATTATATATAAGATCAATCCAAATATTTGTGTCAATATTTTTTCATTTAAAAAGATTTTATTTTACTTTTGATTTTATGTCGAATAGATAACTTTTGTGTATTTTTTTTAAGTTTTTTTTTCTATAAACAAAAAAATTGAAAGAGATGGTTTGTTGTTTGTCGTGTTCGACACAAGAATGAAGTTGTGTAAGTAGATATACTAGATTACTAACTCGTGCGCTGCACGGTAAAAAACATAATAGATAAAAATATTACTATTAGACTAATTAAAATATAATTTTTTTTATATTATTTAAAAAATTTTGAACTTATTAATAGATTTATGTTTTTAACATAACCAATTCAGATCATATATCATGTTCCAAATAAACTTGATGAGTTTTTATTAAAAATTCAATATGTTTAGATGAAGTGATTTAAATCCTTAAGCTATATATTAGTATTTTTATTCATTGCTTATAATGTAATACATACAAAGTCGACTTTTAGATAAAAATTGATGATAGAATTTAAAAGATTAAAGATCCATTATATCGAGTCGTAAAATGAAATAGAGTTTTGATATAATATAGAGATCATTGTGGTTAAATGATTAATAATCAATATAAGATAGTAATATCAATTCCTTTGTTTAATAAACTAATTGTGTAAAAACATCTTTTAGTTTTGTTATAAGGGTTGATTGTTTTTATGTTATAAATAATTTGTACGAATATTACTAAGATCTATTTAACTTTTTTTTGGAAGATAGCATCAGAATTTGTAATTTAAGAACCTGCACTATTTTAATCATTCAACTTATATAAACAGGTATTCATGATTCTTAAATGTTCTAATGATGACGTACAAGTAATTCCTTAACTTCTATATCTCTAAACTCATTTGGGTTATTTAGTCTTATCAAGGATTACGTTCGTGACGGGATAACGCCCACGTGTCATCCGACATGGAAGTCGAGACGTTATAATTTACGATAGATGTTCCTTCGCTAAAAAACAAAACATTATATGAGGGAATTATCTGTCGCAAAAAACATGTTTTTCCTTCGCTAAAAATATACATCATTAGCGAAGGAAAATTCCTTCGCTAAAACGTTAAATTTTCTTTGCAACAAATTCACATCATTGACGAAGAAAAATTCCTTCGCTAATTTGCTAAATTTCTCTCGCAATATACGTATTGATTTGTGAGATCTCTTTCCATTTGTTGAAATTTTGCTATCCTTTGTTACAATTATTGAAAATATTTATGTTGATTATGCTTTGGATCAATTAAACAAGCCCAATTTTTCTCTTTTCCAACAACAAATTTATTATTGCAAAAATATTGCAAATATAACAAAATAAATATTATAAATATAATAAGAAAAAAACGGATATATGTCATGGTAAGCTAAAGTTAGGTGTGTCAAGTATAAATGAATGGTCAAAATTAAATGATGATGATGAATGTGTTTTGAAATTTGGACCAATTTGATGTTGATGGGGCTTCTTAATTATTTGACACTCATATCAAGATGCATCTCCTTACTATGTTTTAATCTTGATCATTCATTTTTATTAGACACATCTAAATTTAGATATGTCATGACATATAATCGACAAGTCCATATAATAATAACAATATAAAAATATTATATATATAATAAAATATAATATATGAAATTTGTCACTCTGGAAGTATTCTTGTTTGCTCTGGATTTAGTTATTCCCCTTTTTTTTAGATAAATATTAAGTGAATTTTTGAACATGATATTGAGCATAGAAGAGAAGACATTATCCAGTAATATTACAAAAGTAACTATTAGTCTCATTTTTTGATGGAAATATTAGTCTCTTTTTCAAATCTATGAATTTGTTGTTTTAAATTTAGTTAGATGTAGTTAACCAAGCCAATAAAATAGGAAGACTTGATTTAAAAATCCCTCATCCATTTTTTTTTCTACCTCTTACTCCCCATTTCACTTTTCTTTACATCTTATTCCATGTCTCAATATCACTTTTCATTTTACTCAATATATTCCCCTAACCCTCTTATTTTATTCTCTTTTCTAGTCAACAAGTCAACCTAATTTTCTCCATTTTGTTTTTTCATTTCATTTTGAATCAAGAAACCACTCCTTTCTTTCTCCTTCTTCCCTTTTCAGGCTTAATTGAAACCCATTCCACCAAATTGAAACCATCAAATCGCTCTGCACAATTGAAACCAATAAATCCAGGAGGATAGTCGAAAGGAGAAGCACAATCGAAACCACCACCTCAGTAAAAACCCTAGACACTCACCGCCACCACAAGGAATAGCAAAAGTAAACGTAGAGGAGACGAACAATAGGATGATTGAAACAACGAACAAGGTAGGATGAAATACGGATTTGTTTGGTGGGATGATGTTGGTGATTATATATGGGAAATGTGGATGTTTAGTGGATGTATAGAAGGTGTTCGATGAAATGCCTGAGAGGAATATGGTTGCGTCAAACGCTATGTTGATTGCTTGTCTTAATGGGGGAGATATTAGGGATATGAGAGTTGTATTTGATGGCTTGCCGATGAGAAATTTTACATCGTGAAATGGTATGTTGTCGGGCTATATAAAGATGGGTTATACTACATTGTATAACAAATGCATAGAAACTTGTTCTTTGTATATTGCTACTTGCAATTCAAGTACTACAATTTTTGTTTTGATTCATGTGTTTTTTCTGTCGTTTAGGGATTTTTAAATAAGTCTCTCGAGGAGAACCCCATTGTAGAAAATACCCTTGAAAGGAATTCAAGTTTGGGGTTCGCAAGACAAGATGCAGTGGAATGGATGATGAGGGTTCATGATCACTTCTGTTATATGAAGACAAGGGATCTTAGGATATCGACAGGAAGTTGTCTTTGTGCATTGTGGGCTGAACGTTTTATAACAGACTTGTAGGAACATTAGAGAATGGTGTAAGTGAGGTTGAAGAGATCGAAGACAACACTGTCCTTATTAAAGGACACGCACTGTGTTCGAAAAGACGAATCGGAGAGCTGATTGCTTAGTTGTATTTGAAAACTTACAATTGCTTCAATTTTTGAGGACTTGTCTTTGGATTACAGCTAGATGCTGTTATTGTGGTATTTTGGAATATATTATTGTGGTTACTGCATTATATAATAAATATAATACAACTTTTCCTCTCAGTACAGCTACTTTCAATTCAAGTATCGCAAATTTTGTTCAGATTCATGTGTTTGTTCTTTTGTGTACTGCATTGGTATTATCGTATACTGCTTTATTTTGTATATAGTTATGCATCACGGTTTTATACTACAAATCTATTTGAAAATAATGGACATAATTTAAATGTGTGTTGCGTTATATTTAGATCATACTCTTTCAATATTCCAAACTACCTATGTCATCCTATTACTTGAAAAGAGCATACAACTCCTAAATAATAATTTAATCTTAATTGGATACATGAGTGAAAGTAAGGTACATGAGATAATTATAAAGTCTCAGAAAATTGAGATCGAACAAATGTAAAAATTATGATCAAATAATAGTTTGTAAATTAATAAACATAACAAAATATGCGTTTCTTTGTTTATAATAAATTAAAAAATCTCGTTTAAAAGTTTTGAGACATAACGTACGCTCATAATTTTAAAACTCGTGATCAAATTGGGATAACTTTTTATCACGAAAAAATGTGAAAAATTATACTTTAAATAACAACGTAATTTTTCGAGCGAGACGGTAATGGGGATATGAAAATTTTGGATTGGTGGATATGGAAGGTACGGGGTTAATTAATTCTACGATTAAACGAATCGGGGATGCTTTATTTTAAATTAATCACACTCCCTTACCTTCTTCCTTTGCTCAAGTAGTCAAAATGATCAACAAGAAGGAAGAAACTAGAGTAAATAAACTTAGTCATAAGGGAAAGCCAAATCACCAACAAGATTGTAGAATATACCGAGGATATGAATTGACAAACAAGTGTATAATAAGCCCAACTGTTTGCTTAACTCAAGATACCACAGAAGAAAGACAGGAGAAGCTTTTCCCAAGGCTTTCATGATACATACCTCTACCATTTTAAGACTAGTTCTATACGATTTCAAGTCTATAGACGAGTTAGAATCATGCACTTCTCTAACATCCGTCCTGCAGAATTCCAAGGGCAGCAAATGCGTCAGTGGATGAAAAATAAGAGTCGTGCCCCTCAAAGGGCAAGCTGTCTGATAGTATTGGCATATAATTTGCAACGATCCATGGTTATGTTCCTACAGGTAAAGAGACAATTCACATAAGTTATAGAACTACAATGAAAGCTCTGAGGAGCTTTAAGGCTTAAGACAAATGCATGAACTTAAAAGAAACACATACCTTAGCCCACTCAAGAATATCCCATCACACCTACCATCTTCTTTTCCCCACCATGATCACCACCTCAACCACCTTCCGTACTCCCATCCACCCACTTCTCCACCCAACCTCAGCACCTCCAGAAAGCAAAAGAAGCACACATCACCCTCACTCTCCTCTTCACCTCACTCTCTTCTTCCTCTTGTTCTCTTCACGGTCTTGGTTCCTTCCATCGTTTCTTTGTTTTTTATTTTTTTTGGCTCAAGTAACACAGCAAGGCGGTACAAAGGCAAAGACGCAGGGAGGATCATCATTAGAGGAAGGAGAGTAGACCGAGAGAGGGGGACACGAGCCACAAAACAAGAAAGAGTGAAGTCGAGCTAATCACGTCAAAGGAAAGCAATACAAGCTCAAATCTGTTTCAACAAGAGGGTGAGCTTTCTCTTCTCTGTTCATAACCTCTAACTGATCATATGTGATCAAAAACAAGGAAAATAACAAGAAGAATAGGCCATGGACAAAGAAACGTAATATTGAACCAAAAGATGAGTTATGCTATTGAGACCCAAAAACCTAAGATTTTACGTATCAAACAAGCCCAAAACTGAAAAAACATGACAAGAACTAAGTAAATGTTATGTTTATGAAGTTTTAGATCATTTGGGATTGAATTGGTTGGGTAAAACGCAAAAACCAACAAACCAGCCATACCAGTTTCTTGGACAGTTTTGACGTTTGATATTAGAACGTATTTTTACCCTAGTTAAATGAGTCTTAACACAAAGTTGCAGATGACTTCGACGTTTCCAATGAATCAAGAATCACTCAATTTGGTTAAGAAGCGAAGATATTATGCACGTTCGAAGTTAGGCCTAAAAATCTGAAAAACTGTCAGGTCACAGTCCGCATACAGTTGCGGCCGCGACAAGACTTGTAGCGACCGCGATGCCTCACAGCCAGTCCAGGAATTTATTTTTTGACATATTTATATGCCGTATCAAGCCGTATACCCTCTACTACTATTAAAATACAGTATTTGGACAAAAAAACATATGAAAATACGCATTTGATTGTATAAAAGGTCAAAAATATAAAGTTGAATAAAAGTATGTAGTAGTTTTATGCGATATACGTAAATACGTCAAAATAACGGAATGTACATAAGAATACGTAATGATATAGTAGACATATTCATGGACGTATAATACACATGAATACGTAGGAATAATGAAATATATGAGAGAAATATGGAGTAACGAACATATCGTAATTATACTGTGCAGGAACTGAGACGTAAACTGTTTTTCCTTTGGTATAAAGTAAACAATCCGAGACTCACATACAAGGTAACTTTTAGATTCCTGATTTGGATGGCGATACATGTCAGTATACTAGTTGTATATTAATGCGTGATGGGTAGTTTTGCCCTGTGCGCTGTGTTATGCTGTGCTGTGTTATGTTTGCATTTTCGTGTTATTGTATGATTATGGTAGCACTTGTAGCTTGTCGCAATTCATGGTAACCTAACCCTGATAGTCCAAAAGCTATGGTTTGGGTAGTTTTTTCTCCGTTAACCCCGTACGTTATATGAATGTGATAAAGACAAGTGCTAGATTTACAAGATTTGACACACGATAATGAGCAAAAGGTTAATATAGGTTAATCCTATAAATGATGTCATGTTAAAGATGAACATGCAAAATAGGAATGAATTCATGAGAG
>JAOVYX010021266.1:0-15968 GCA_035668315.1 Drosera spatulata | reverse complement strand
GGTGAATTGTCTCTTTTTTGAAGCTTTACTATTAAACTAACAAAGGTCAGTTAGACAGCAAGGTTGTTTTGAGCTTACTACAGCAATGCGGAATCTTATTGTAGTAATGTTGATCCCTTTTAGATTATTGTGTATTAAAGTTGATTAGCAGTAGGGTTAAAGATAATGAAAACAATAATGCACAGACACAAGGAATTTTTATACTGGTTAGAATATATACCTAAAATACGGCTATATCCCATACTCTAGTCTTCCCTTGACTCTCAATGTGATATGTCAAGAGGATAGTACTACGTGTGATTGTTTTAGGCTCACAATCAACCTATCATCTTACAGTATATAAATGATAATAAAACCAATCACAAGACCTTTTCCTCTTCTCAACAGGACTTGAAACAGCCTCTTACAATCGTTTGTCCGACACTAGTACTATACAATCCTTGCTTTCAAATAACTGGCTCAGATCTTTAGCTATCAACTTCTCACTCAGTTTACTTGAAACCTTACTGCACTTGTCTTTCTTTCAGAATAAAGGAGATTAATTATTTCAAAAGTTATGAAACCTTGGGCATTGCCATTGTATTTGTAGGCAATTCCAAGTTTCTAGTCGTTGTTTAAGTGGTCCTTTCTTTGAAACATCACTTTCAAACATACAAAAATTTAAGAAAAACAAATAGGCTCACATGCTTTATTGCTTCTGTCTCTTTGGAGCATTAGAGTCATCACCACCTCTCTTCCTCTTTGTCATGGGTCTTGGAGGGATAGGTTTAGAAGGCACAACAGCCTTCTTTAAAGTAGGCCGCGCTGTAGTTTGCTGTGACCCTCTTGATAAGCTTGGTTGTGTCCTCTGCTGATTGTCTACTCCAAGGCTTGATTGAAAAGATCAAAACTGCTTTAAATGCTCTGCTCAGTCCTTTTTATGACATCCTCCTCCAAATGAGTGTCAACCACAATTTTGTTTAGTAATGCCCTTGTTTGCCTTGTGTGTCCAAAGATGAGTTGAATGGCATCCTTAGTCTTTTCTATTGCTGTTGAAGACTCTCCCCTTGTTTGCTAGTATAAGTGAAAGGGAAGAGAGTGCTACCTATTAAGTGTTGGCTCAAATCATTGATTTTGAACTTGATCTGATGGAGTTCTGCTTTGTTCTTGCTTTGGTTCTATTTCATCAGATACTTGAGCATGGCAATATCATCAATCAGGAAGTGGTCTGTCTCTCTACATGTTCTGTGAGGTATGCAACTTGGTCAGTAATGGTGTTGGAGAGGAAGTTCACTGAAATTAGTGCCTTTCTGTAATTTGTTGATGCATTTCTCCTATAGACTTCTTTAGAAGAGCCAACGAAGCATCTGTTGCGGTGGCGGTGTTTGATGTATGCTTCGTATGATGTTTGATCTCAATGATGACCTTTGTGAAGTCTGTGTTGAGACACTCAACTGCGCGCTAGAGTTTGCCGAGTTGATCTTGTAGGGACTCAGCAGTAGAGTTCATCTGGGAGTTGGTAGTGGAGAAGTGCTCATCGTGTTGCCGTTGAAGCAAGAGGACTTGTGTGGCCAATAATTGCAACAGCTTCATTAGAATCATGAAGATTGACAGCAGCCCCTAGAGGAGCAGAGTTATGATGTGTTGTTCATTCTTGAGCTTCAAGGGAACCTTTAGAAGAGAGCTCAAATTACTCTTAAATAGGTGACACTGCTTCAAGAGGGGCTTTGGAATATGCAGGGGAGGTTGATCCTTCTGTAGCAGGGTCTTTAGTGAGTTGCTTAAATAAGCAATAGTGGAAAAGGAATCAGTGAGAATATGGTAGTGTGATCTTTTGCAGCAATGGAAGGCTTGGGAGTGAGAGGAATATCTTTTATGATTGGCATGCCCATTGTTGTGAGCTCTTACTGTGTAGTAGCCTCAGACACTACTACAGAAACCTCAGATGTTCCTACGACATGCTCAACTTCTTGTATAGAAGCCTCAAACACTTCTATAGGAGCCTTGGTCACTTCTCGAGTATCCCCTTGATGAGGTACAACAGCCTCAGACACTCTCGGAGTTGCTCATCTTCTTGTGCAGAAGGCTCGGACACTTCTGTCATTTGTGATGCTTGGATTTCAGAGGGAGTAATAGAGGGTTATGGCTCTTATTGTGGTGGTGGAGGTGATATTGTGGCGGTGATTTGGAATGGTGATAGTGATTTGGTGGTGGTAAGTGGTGGTGAAGATGGATTGCTGAGGTGGTGTGAGTTGAGGAATACTGTAGAGAGGGGAATCTACAGTAATGATACCAAAAAACTTATCTTTCTGTAGTGGTGATGGAATCTGTAGAAGGAATGTTATGATGCAGAGGGGTCTGCATGCCTTGAGAAACAACTCCCAACTCTGAATGCGTTCCACGGGCCACTGCAGCGAAGAGATCAATGCCAGCAGAAACCTCCTCTGTTTGTGGAGCTAACTCCCCCTGGGTTGGTGCAGAAGTGGAAGTAAGATTTTGTGCAAAAGACACTGCAGCGACCATATCAATAAGCTCATCACCTGAACTGTCTTGTTGTGGTGCAAAATGGGGAAGGGCATTGTCATCATTATCATCATCACCAGTGTTGTTGCCACCTCTAGAAATCCTGCTTCCTGTTATGATAACCACACATTCCTATAAAAGAGTTGTTGTGGCATTCTGGAGCAATTACAGAAGCCCTCTTTCCTTGTCTAGAGTCATCACAAACTCTAGACGGGGTTCCTTCTAGAGTAAAAGAGTTGTTGTGGCATTCTGGAACAATAGCAGAAGCCCTCTTTCCTTGTCTGGAGTCATCACAAAGTCTAGAAGGGCTTCCTTGTCCATGGAGAGCTATTTGCTTTGATAATTGCTGTCATTATAGTAGATGTCCAGCATGACTCCAATCCTTGAGGCATGCATGGATGTGTCTGCAGGGATGCTATTATCGTCAGTTCGTTGAAGGAGCAAAGGAATATCATCACCAGGGAGCAAGGTAAATTGATTGCCTACACAACCTTGCCATCATATTGAAATCGAAGAACAAAGAGTCAATTTTCCATCCATAGAAGTTCAATCCAGCTCGACAAATATCCACAAGCCTAAGACGACGATCCTTTGGTGTTTTAGAGCCGACACATAATAATAAACACAAGCTGCTGCTGTTGATTGACTGGAGAGTTGATCAATAAGGCTTCCTTGGTTCAAGGTGACCGAACCAGAGGAAGACCCATGCCTTGTTGAAGACAAGGTTGCCAAGTTACAAGGAGTACAATCCATGAGACGAAGGACCAGGGAAATACGAGGTGCTAGAGATTATTGAAGCTGAGGGTGCAACAATTCTATCAGGGAGGATAGGAACTAGAGGTGATAAGGCTTAATTCGGGGTAGAAGGTGATATACTTAGGATGATGTCTAGGGGATTGGTACAAGTTGCAATTGGTGTTAACTGTGTTACCGGGGTATTGATGATATAGGGTTTTTGAGATTAATACGGTGGATTAATGAAGGAGAGAAAGTACGATGTATACTAGTGAAGGAGATCATAGTGCAATGTTCTCAAAAATCCCAATAGGCACTGGATGTAAATCTCTTCCATAGTTTTGGGCAAGAGATGAACCAGTATAAACACATTGTCCACTCTCTCTTTACCGCTTTCATTCATGATCACACAGAAAACAAGCATAAAAAATAGTTGGTGACTTACAAACAAGCAAATAGGTTAATAAAGGCCCAAGCCTTCCTAAAGACTCGAGCCTTTCTCTTCATGAAAGTGAAAAGAGTTCGAAAATCCATGGATACTCAATTCACCCCCCCCCCTCCTTCCCTCTTGAGTATCCTCTGCAAACCAATAATTGGTATCAAAGCAAGTTCTTCTTAAAGGCTAACTACCGTAGAAGAAAAATAGGAGTTTGATAAAGGGTGCATCAAAGTACAGGCCACCACTGTTTGATAGAATCTACTATGGTTTTTGGAAAGAGAAGATGGAGATACACATTCAATTTGAGGACTGGCAGCTATGAGTGATCATCCAACATGGACCATTGAAGATAGAGAAAAAGGATGATGATGGAAAGATGGTTGAGAAACCAAGAGCTAAATGGGTTATAGAAGACTTCCAGAAGGTGGAGAGGAATGCAAGAGCAAGTAAGATTCTCATATGTGGCTTGAATGGTGCTGAATACAAGCAAATCTCAATATGCAAGACTGCCAAGGACACTTTGGAGGCGAAATATGAAGGAACCAGTGAAGTGAAGGAGGAACAAATTGATCTTTTGGTTTGATAGTTTGAGAACTTCAAGTTGAGCCCCAATGAGATCATCAAGGAGACATTTACCAAGTTCAATGAAATTGTCAATGAACTAGATTCACTTGGTAAATCATATACTCCTAATGAATTGGTGAGAAAAGTCCTCAAAAGCCACCCTAGGGCTTGGAATGCAAAGGTCACTGCTATACAAGAAGCCAAGGACTTAAAGAAGCTATCTTTAAGTGATTTGATTGGCTCCTTGATTACCTATGAGAAGACAATGACGCAACAAGAAGAAGATAAAGCTGGTGTCTCAACTAAGATGAAAGGCCTAGCCCTTCAAGCAACAAAGTCACCAAGAACCTATGAAGCATATGGAGGATGTGATAATGAACTATAGCCTTCCCGAGAAGAAGGTACTTCAACTTCTTGAAAAACAAGGATGATGATACGAAGGTAAGTGGTAAGTTCTCATATAAATCAACTTCGGACCCTTGTTTTAATTGGGGCAAAGCAGGTCATTTCAAGAAGGATTATCCAATGTTGAAACATTGAGATTTCAAAAGAAAAAAGATGCAATTCTCTACTGGTGACAGGAAAAAGGCCATGCTTGTTGCTTGTGAAGCTTGGGATGCTTATAACTCCACTTCTGATGAAGACTCTGATGATGAATCAAAGGATAAAGAAAGCTCCAAAAATGATTTGAGCAAGCTAATATGGTCATCATGTTTGAAAGAGTTTTACATGATCTTGATAGAATTATTGATGAAAAGTTGAATCTAGAATTTGAAATTGGGAGGCTTAGGGATGAGATGAATGTGTCAAGCAACATACTGAATCTAACAATGAGCAAATACAAGTCACTTCAGGAAATTGAGATTGAACATAGGAAGTAAATCGAGGCCTTAAGGAAAACCACTAAAGCCCAGGCCTTCTAGGTAGAGAATATGAAGTTAAAACCAATTTTTGTCAAACCCAGAGAGGTCACTTTTGATGCAACACTCTGCTGCTGACAAGAAAAAAGGCTATGCATGTTGCTCGTAAAGCTTGGGATGCTTATAACTCCACTTTTGATGAAGATTCTGATGATGAGCACACGATGAGAAAAGCTCCAAAGGTTGTCTCATGGAAGAAAAGGATCGAGATGCTTTAGATTCAGATGATGAGATAATTGATATCAAAACCCTTACTAATGACTATTTGCTAAGGTCAATATGATTATCATGTTTGAAAGGTATTAAATGATCTTGATAGGTTTGTTGATGAAAAATTGAATCTTGAATCTGAAATTGAAAGGCTTAGGGATGAGATGAATGAGGCAACCAATATACTAAGTCTAACAATGAGCAGATGCAAGTTACTTCTGGAAATTGAGATTGAAAGTAGGAAGGAAATCGAGACCTTGAAGAAAACTAATAAGGCCTAGGCCTTCCAGGTAGAGAATCTGAAGTCAAAACCAATTTTTGTCAATTCTAAAAAGATAACTGAATCTGAGTTGCCGCATGAAAAGGAACCAAAATTGCTTTATGTACAAAAGGAGAATCATGAGCTTGAAAAGAAACTTTGCTGGAAGCTAAGATTTCCATTGATGACAAGTATACTAGGAAACCAGGGTCATTGACCAAAATGCCTTAGCAACGAAGGCCATCCCCTTCCTGGTTAACTGTCACAAACAAACCTATACTTAATAGATCAAAAATATGGACTTAAATTTGAGACTATTAATAAAAGAAAAACATCTAGAAAACCTCAAAAGAAGTACATTGATGTTCGTGATTATCTGTTGTGTACTTGTTGTGGCTTGGATGGTCATTTGATTACAAACTGTGACAAGAGGCTTGATGATCATGCTAAGAACCTAAGACAAGTGAAAATCACCTATATTGTTTTGCCTACTCCTATTTTTGTTTCTCCTTATGCAAAAGGACCCAACCTAAAGTAGGTTCCTAAACTAACCCCTTGATTTCATGGTTGCATGCTAGAGTGAGAGGGAGCAGTTTATGATTCTTGGATTGTGGCTGCTCTAGGCATATGACAGGTGACAAATCTTTATTTCTCTCAGTCAAAGCCTTTGATGAGGGCAATCTGACTTTTGGCAACAATGGTATAGGTAATTTACAGGTATAAGTAAGGTTGGTATGTCACTTTCTCATTCTATTGATGATGTGCCTTACAGTGTAGGATTGAAGCATAACTTGTTTAGCATATCCCAATTCTGTAACAAAGGAAACAAGGTTGAGTTCACTGACAAATTTTTGTACTATGAAGGAGTCAAAGACAGGAAAACTTGTGCATCAAGGAAAAAGGAGCAAGAATGTTTACAAATTGACATTGGATGAAATTCCAGTCAATACTCTCAGTTGCTTAACTGTTCAAGAAGAAAATGCCATGCTTTGGCATAAAAGGTTTGACCATGCTAGTTAGCACTTTTTGATTAGATTGAATTCTATGAAAGAAGTAAGTGGTCTGCCTACAATGAAATTTGAGCAACAAGGTGTATGTGACTCATGTGCAAGAGGTAAACATGTCAAAGCATCATTCCATTCCAAGAATGTGGTAAGTACTTCTAAACTTTTACAATTGCTGCACATGGATCTGTGTGGACCAATGAGAATACAAAGTAGAGGTGGAAGTAAGTATGTTCTCGTTTACACCAGGTACACATGGGTTATTTTTCTTAGAACTAAAGATGAGACACTTGATGAGTTCCAAAGTTTCATCCTCAAAACCCAAAACAAGATTGATCTTAAATTGATTGCTCTTAAAACTGATCATGGTATTGAATTTGACAATTTTAAGTTCATTGAGTTTTGCACGAAAGAAGGAATTGAGTATAATTTCTCAGCTCCAAGGACCCCTCAATATAATGGTTTGGTAGAGAGGAAGAACCGGGCTTTGGTGGAGATATCAAGAACAATGATGTTAGATAACGACTTGCCAAAAAACTTTTTGACAGAGACTATCAATACAGCTTGTTACATTTTGAATAGGGCACCAATCAGACCTATCTTGAAGAAAATCCCCTATGAGTTCATGGATGAAAGACTTTCAAATATCTCACACTTGAGAAAATTTGGACGTAAATGCTTTGTCCTTAATAGTGAAAAGGACAATCTGGCCAAGTCTGATGCAAGAAATGATGAAGGGATATTTTTTAGACATGCTCATGCAAGCAAGGCTTACAAAGTGTTCAACAAAAGGACACAAGCCATTGAGGAGAGTGTGCATGCAGTTTTTGATGAAACTAACTTGAGTGATTCGAATTTGCAGGATGAAAACTTTGAGATTTGCTTGCTCAAGGATAAACCAACTGAAACAAACGGTGAATGATCAAAAGAGCAAGCTGGAGTTGATGGAAACACAAAGACTGAGGAGTATGGTGATCGAATAGTAAACTTGGAATCTGAAGGCATGAAGACCCGGGCCTTGGAACCTGAATTAGAAGAAATTGACCAAAATAAGGAACTGGAACTTCAATAGCCTTTTAACACTCCTCAAGTGATCAGAAACTAGATATGAAAAGGCTCACATCCACCAGATGTGATTGGTGATTTAAGAGCTGGTGCTCAAACAAGGTCCATGAATTCTCTTTAAAACACTTGTGCTTTTGGCTTTTGTTTCTCACATAGAACCTCATGATTATAAGAAAGCTCTAACTGATCCTGACCGGGTGTATGCAATATAGGATGATTAGAATAAGTATGAAAGAAACAAAATTGATGACAGTGACATAATTACTAGAAAAAAAGCTAGGTCAGTGGTCAAAGGTTATAGTCAAGAAGAAGGAATTGATTATGAAGAAACCTTTGCACCTGTTGCTAGATTAGAAGCCATTAAGATGTTGCTTGCATTTGCTGCTCACATAAACTTCAAGTTCTATAAAATGGATGTGAAAGGTGCTTTCTTGAATGGCTATCTAAAAGAGAATGTATATGTTGAACAACCACCTGGCTTTGAATATCTAACATATCCTGATCTTGTGTTTAAACTGGACAAAGCACTATATGGCTTTAAACAAGCCCTAAGAGCTTTGTATGAAAGGCTCTCTGAATTCTTGTTGTCACATGGTTTTACTAAGGGTCAAGTTGATAAAACTCTGTTTATCAAGAACCATGGAAAATTTGATTGTTGGTAGTGCAAATTTATGTTGATCATATCATTTTTGGTGCCACCAATGAGATCTCGTGTAAGGAATTCTCTAAGCTCATGACAAGAGAATTTGAGATGAGTATGATATGAGAGTTGACATTCTTCCTTAGACTCCAAATCAAGCAAGGGAATGAAGGGAAAATGATTCACCAACATAATTATCTTAAGGAACTATTCAAGAAATTTGGCATGTCAGATTCCAAGACTTTTGACACCCCAATACCTACTGCATGTAAGATGGAAGCTGATCCTCAAGGTAAGTGTAAAGATCCAAAAATTTGAAATAATTTATTGATTTTCTCAACTATTTATAGAAACAGTTTATTGTTGGACGTCGTAGTTTATACCGCGGGGATATAAATTTGTTTGTCAAAATCACGATAAAAATATGCTAATTACGAGTAAAATTAAACCTTAACACACAAACATGAGGGGCTTGTGACCCCTTTGATTTTAAACATTTCACCCGCTGCCACCACTTTCCTTTTCTTCCCACCTTACCCACTCCAACTGTAACGCCCCGACCAAATCCTTGCTGCCGGGTCGTCACCAAGAACCGCTCGTCAGACTGACAACTGGCCCCACAAACCAACACTACTCCTTTCAGTGCGCTTTGGCCTCACTCGCGCATGCCCTAAGAAACTTCCCAGAAGGTCACCCATTCCAGCATTACTCCACGTTAAGCACGCTTAACTGCGGAGTTCTAAAGTGATGGGCTACCGAAAAGGAAGGTGCGCCTTGTTTATATAGGTATTACTATCAAACCATTTTAAGCATTTCCTTGGGGTATTACATACACCCCCACTTAAAGAACGCAACGTCCTCGTTGCGACTTCAAGCACGACACATAGCCCCAGAACCTTCCCCTGGTAGGGGGCTGACCTGGACCTCTTGTCCTTAGGTCCAGCACACGGCCACAGGGTTGCTCTGATACCATACTGTAACGTCCCGACCAAATCCTTGCTGTCGGGTTATCACCAAGAACCGCTCGCCAGGCTGACAACTGGTCCCACAAACCAACACTACTCTTTTCAGTGCGCTTTGGCCTCACTCGCGCATGCCCTGAGAAACTTCCCAGGAGGTCACCCATCCCAGCATTACTCCACGTTAAGCACGCTTAACTGCAGAGTTCTAAAGTGATGGGCGAACGAAAAGGAAGGTGCACCTTGTTTATATAGGTATTACTATCAAACCATTTTAAGCATTTCCTTGGGGTATTACACCAACACTCACTCTCCACTTCTCCTAACCATTTCATTTTATCACCCTCACACAATTTACCTTTTCTCTACTTGTTCTTCATTTCCTCTCCCTCTTTATTCCATCATCTCTTGGAGTCAAGGAGACAAGGCGATCAAGGGATTCTTTATCATCCCTTGGAGTCAAGAAGGCCAACGCTCCGTATCGTCATCCGACATCTGGTAAGGTTCAAGCTTTCGTCAAAACACGTCGAAGAGATGAGCATCACTTGTTTGATCTTTTCTTGACATATACATGGGATCATAAGAACTTGTATGAACAAAGAACATGAAGAAACCATGAAGAAAAACTGGTTTATAAGGTTTTGGACAGTCAACAAAATTAGAAAGATTAGAAATTTTATGGGATATCATAGGCTCTGAGATAAATTCTAATTTTAATATATCTTGAAGCCTCGTATGTCTACTTTCTAATGGAGTTAATAAATTATTATTTAAATTTATGGATTTTAAAACATATATCAAAATGTGCGGCTATGTTAATCTGTAAAAATTGGTTAGATGGATAACTTGTGACTTGATCTGGAATTACAAAGTGTGATTTAGAAGACGAGCCCTATATCACCGGAAAGGTCTTGAAGTGTAATTTCCAGAACAGTTTACAAATCTAGATTCGGAGTTATATGTAAGGAGTTATGAGCTGATTAGTGAAGTAAGGTCAAACTATCTGATCTAGCAGAAATTATAAACTTGAACTAATTAACTGCTTTTATTGGTAAGGGTTTATGATGGAAAATCTGACTCTATAGAAAGTTTATGGAGTCTAGTTTATGTAGAGTTTTACTAAGTAATTTTTGGAGTTGTATACGAGAAGCTATAGATTTTAATGTGTCAAACGGTCAAGTTGGACAGAATCCGGGAATGATCCGTTTTGACCCCGAAACAACTCCAAATGTTTAAGAACATTCTAATGATGATAAATACATAAAATCATCATCATGGACTATCAAAATAAGTATCCAAGATTTTTCTCAAACCTTGACGCACCACATAATATTAGTATGACGGTTTTTCAAAAAATACGAACAAATATGCTTAACTCCATAACATGAACAAACATTCACAATGGAATACATTATTACATGAATCTTATAATATTATAGGACTTGGAGATACTGCTCGTTGTCACTTAACGACGAGGTTGAGCATGTTCATGTGAAGAATTATGGTAAAAGGTAACGTTTAGATTTATTATGTGTAGCGATACGCATTATTATATCGTGAGTATAATAATATGCATTGGAATCTTTGGACGTAGTCACTAAATGTATCTGACATAAAATACTGACTGTAACTTCTGTGTGTTATGTGCTAAATACTGAATGCTGTGGAGTGTTATTGCATGGTGTGTGTTATGCCTCGTTTGCTGGTATAACAAGGGTGAATGTGTGAAAAGATTGTAAATCCATAATTGGTGAGATAACTCCATGGTATTAAACACAAAGAGTCTTGTGTCTGCCGTTTGTGTTATACAGTGACTTGGTGGTGACATTCTTTCATCGACCCTATGAGGTCGTTTTGGTATGAGGGTATCTCGTTGCAAGAGGCCCCGGGTTCCGGTTTGGCTGATCCCCTTTTACGGATGTCATTTTTTCTAAAGCTGAAGAGAGAGCTTACTTATGAAATGGAATAAGTCTCGCCAAAGGGACAGTTATAACACTGACGATATATATTGTTTGTCGTCTCTATGTGATTGATATGATGGTAAGTGTAACTGAGTCTTGAGCGAACTACTGAGTGCAATAGTGCGTGAAATTTGGCCTAGGGTCCTATCGTGTCACAATGCCATTGTCTCACATTGTTTGATATGCAGGTTTTAGCTGCCATACCATAAAGGGTATGATGGTAGTAAATGCCGTTGATAATGTCTAGAGTGTCGATTGATGTGTGGTTTCGAGCATTGTTACGTGGTGTTAAATGTGGTTATGTGACTAGGGTGAATCACTGGTATGCTTGTCATGGTAATTGGGAATGCCAGATTGGCGTGATAATCCTAGAGTGCTGGAACAAAAGATTCAAGTGATCATTTCCTTTTTCTTTTCTTACCTTCTTCTCTCTATTCTTTTAAGTGGTGTGTTGACTCCAGAATACTGAAATACACGATCTAAGTGATCAAACTTTTCTTCTTTTCTTCTCTCGTGTAATCCCCTAGGAAGGGGACCGATACGTTATTGAGTCCCTATAGTTCACGACAACTATTTTTCTGTGTTTTTTCTATTCTCTTTGTTATAGAAGCAAGACTTGGAGAAGAAATATGACCTAAGATTTGATGTTAGCTGTAACTTATGTGTGAAAGATATTCTGATCTTAGAAAGAGATGTAATTCCGCTGCAAAGGTGATATTCTGAGTTATGATTGAGTGCATAAAAAGTTTCTAACCTAATGATGTATAAATAAACTTAGCTTAATTCTTATGACTAAGCCAGAAAGTATAGTTTTTGTGTAGCTGAAGCGTTGGTGCCAACGATAGTGATGACATATGTATCATTAATAAGTAACGGAAAGTCAGGGCGTTACAGGAAGGGTGTAGATCAAAAAATCTACAGAGATATGATTGGTTCCTTACTCTATTTGACTGCTTGTAGATCTAATATCATGTTCAATGTGTGCTAGATTTCAAGCTAATCGTAAGGAATCTCACCTTAAAGTTATCAAAAGAATAATGAGGTATCTCAAAGGCTCAGAAGGCCGAGGCCTTTGGTATCCTAGGGGCACAAACTTTGACTTGTTTGGATATTTTGATGCTGATTTTGCAGGTCATTTAATGGATATGAAAAGTACAACTGGTACATGTCATTTCCTAAGTCCATGCTTAGACTCTTGGTCATAAAAAAAACAGAATTCAGTAGCCTTTCTACACAAAAACTGAAAATATAGCTACTAGATTATGTTGTGCACAATCACTTTAGTTAAAACAACTTAGAGACTATGGCCTGGGCCTTAGTTGTGTTCGAATTTTATGTGACAGCACAAGTGCTATATCTGGCATCAAAAATCCTGTCCAACACTCAAGTGTGAAACATATTGACATTAGATATCACTTCTTGAGAGATAATTATGAAAAATGCAATATAATATTTGATCATTGTAATATAGAAAATCAATTGGCTGATATCTTTGTAAAATCTTTACGAAGAGAAAGATTCGAGAAGATAAGGTAGGAAATAGGCATGGTCAATATATTTTACCTTCTTGCCATTACATTATATTTCTTTCTAAAGTTAAGTTGATTTGGGGGGATATTCTGTTTGAAACTAAATATTTTTTGTAGATATGTTTCCATTTGATTGATGTCAAGACAGAAAGGTTGATGACCCTGAATCTTCAAGGAAATGTCAAGTCATGATGAAAAAGGGAACACTAGAATGGGGAAGATAAGCTCGCCAAAGGTATGTTTTAAGTTGAGTTGGTGTGACATCGATTATTGCATTACCAATACTTTGTTACCGTCATAAAGGCCAGCCCTTCCTCATACTTGCTCTATTTATACAAACCCCATAACCTCCCAAAGCCACATGCAACCACAAGTTTCCAAAACACAAACCAACTTCCAAAAACCGCTCTACAACTTCCCAAACTACTCTCTATATATGGCTCTTCATCCTAGAACCTGATGCCAACATAAAACTAAGAGCCATTTCAAAAATACAAGGAAGAATCCGGTTGATATCGACGAATATTTGGGAGAGATTAGTCTTACAAAGCCGCTTGCTACTGTTCATCATAAAGCGCAACACACAATTGACTGGAAAATGTCAGAGAAGACAGAATCAAGCACTAAAGAGAACGAATCTGTGAAGAAAGGGAGGGTGAAACATCAAGCCGTCATGATCAAGCCAAAAGCGACAAATTTTAGAAACCACCGTCATCACTAATGTCAGAGACGCACTCCACAATTGCCAAAGAAAATAATCCAATGGAAATTGTGACAGAAGTTGTTGAAAAGGAGATCGAAGCCATCTTAGGAGAACCAGAATCGAAGAAGGCCCAACCCTTGAACAGTGATGAATAAGACCAAAGTCCTAACCAAGAAAACCCAGATCCTATAACTAAAGTTCTCAAAGACCTTGCTGATGAACATCCCTCACCACCATAAGAAGTAATCACATCCCCAACACCAATGGAAACTAATGCAATGATTTAGGGTAACCTGAGAAGATTGAAGACCTATTCAAGGAAGGCCCGGGTCTTCCTATTGAAGAGAAAAAGAAAAAGGTTGCTGCTAAAGCCTTCTCGGAGAAGCTTGTGCAAAAGGTACTCTTTGATGATTCTGAGTATCATGTTGACCCTGTTGCATCTGTTGAATCAACAACCACTACTTCCAAAGAAAATACAACCACCACCACTACAAAAAGCAAACCGAAAGGTTTCCTGAAAAGGACCACCAGATCCCAAACCACAAAACCAAAGTCACCACCCACCAAATCCACCAAAAGAAAAGTCCTTATTGACTTCTTTGATATAGAAATTGATGAAGATCTTCCTAAGGAAACTAGGAAGAGAGCAAAGAAGGAGAAGCCCATCCTTGTTTTCTCTAGGAATATTCAGCTTGGAAAGGTGATCTCTTTCACCTGGCATAGAAGTAATGGACTTGGAGAGTTGGCTGATGCATTTCAGAGTCAAGAATGGACTGCTTTGATGGATATGAAACTCATTATTATCCACTGGCTATCAAGGAATTCTACCGGAACGTAGACTACAACAAGGCCCAGGTCTCCCTTACCACAAAAGTCAATGGTAAAGCCTTTCTTCTAACTACTGAGAAGTTGGGTGAAATCCTTGATATTCCTATTGCTGGATATGATGTATATGACAAGTTCACATAGCCCACAGTGGATGAGATTGAACCTCTAACCTTGGTGAAGAAGTATGCTCAGAATCAGACCTTGACAACTATGGGTCACTACCAAGGAGCTCTTTGATATACATAGGCGTATTCACATTTTTGTGATTGAGTGCTTGATTCCAAGAGGTTCATTGAAAATAGAAGCTATTGCACTGCATATGATTTTGATGAAAGTGTTGATGGATAAGAAACCTATCAACTTGCTTGTTCTTGTGATCAAACACATTCAACATGTGGCTTCTTATAGGAGCCATGAGCTTCTATATGGTGTTTGGATCGCAAAGGTCTTCATGTATTTCGGAGTGTCAAATTTGAAGGAAGACACAACTAAGATCACTGTTTCTGATAGGTATAGGGAGAGCTACTTCAGGATGTTGTGATTGATGGTGTTTGGACCCGGGCCTTTACCAACTACTCCTGATTCACAGCCACAAGAGCCTCCAAGCTGCCTCAAATGCTTGGAGAATGTGAACATGATCTCAGAGCTGCACTCCATGTTGTTGCTGTTATTGCTCAGCGGAAGAAAGAGGAGAAGAAGGTGGTCGAACCGAACAAGGAGCTCAATATTGCCAACCTTCAATTGAAGAAGATACAGGATATCTCCTTTCCCTCTACCTCCCAAACCTAACCCATAACCCTAAAGCCTAGCCTATTCCTCTTTCATTAAGCCCATCCTTGAACTACCCTATCATTAAACTATGGCCAATACTTGAATTTGCTACATGGTATGTAATAATCAATGTTATTGCTTGATTTGCTTATTCATATTTGAGGAATGAGACCTAACACCTTGGACTAGTATTTCTGGATTTGAAATGATTTGTATCCATGAGGGTAGGGATGGTGAGATCTTCTGACAGGTACATTGAGATGTGGAGATTGTCTACAGGATATTTGGTTGAAAAATATGCTATTTTCCCCTTTTTGAGGATGCCAAAGGGGGAAGAAAAAGTGTGATGGCCATTGGTTAAACTATCTTTGATTGTGTTTATGGCTTGCCTTACTCTTAAGTGTTCTTAGTTCTGATTGTCATTGTTGCATATCATGTTGATTACTTTGTGTACATACCTAGAGTTTTCTAACAAGCCTTTAGATCCCTATACTAAATAGGGCATCCATTGATTGCCATCATAAAAAAGGGGCAATTTGTTGAGTTCATTGGTTTTGATGAAGACATTCATTGAATAAATTGATCTTGAATATAGGTTGTTATAAAAAATAGGAAGACGCGAGACTTCCCCGTTGGTATCAGAATTGAGATATGTGTAAGCAAGGCCCAGGCCTTCTCGAGTTTCCATAAATATGATATAAACATTGAAAGTTCTTGTTTTGGTGATTATGCTGAGTTTGTTAAATCCTCATTGATTATACTGAATATCTTATAACTGGATGATGCGTACGTCGTAAGCACATCAAATTTATATTTAAGAGCACCCACTTCACTCTATAAAATATGAGTTAAATGTAGTAGTGGAAGTAGGGGTCGATC
>JAOVYX010021265.1:0-15968 GCA_035668315.1 Drosera spatulata | reverse complement strand
GCTAGTTTTAAAGCTTAGCGACGGAACAAATCCGTCGCCATTGTTGGCCGTCGCTGAATGTTGTTTTTCTTGTAGTGATCTGGTGATTCACCACCCCCTACGTCCAAAGCAAAAACAACCACCCCTACCATAAAAAGCAAAGAAAAAGGCCTATTGAAAAGAACCACAAGATCTCAAACCTCAAAGTCCCAAAGCACCACAAAGTCAAAGTCACCACCCACCAAATCTACCTAAAGAAAAGCCCCAACGTTGCTGGTTGACTCCTCTAATATAGAAATTGATAAAGATCTTCCCAACGCAACTAGGAAGAGAGCAAAGAAGGAGAAGCCTATCCCTGTTTTCTCTCGGGATATTCAGCTTGGAAAGGTGATCTCTTTCACCTAGCTTAGGAGCAATGGACTTGGAAAGTTGGCTGTTGCAATTTAGAGTCGGGAATGGACTACTTTGTTAGGGTATGAAGCTCATTATCATCCACTGGCCATAAAGGAGTTTTATCAGAATTTGGAGTACAACGAGGCCCAGGCCTCCTTCACCATCAATGTGAATGGTAAATCCTTTCTTCTTACTACTAAGAGGTTGGGTGAGATCTTTGATACCGGTTGCCGGATATGATGTGTATGCCAAGTTTACATGGCTCATGATGGATGAGATTGAACCTCTAGCCTTGGTGAAGAAGTATGCTCAGAAACCTACCTTGATTGTTGTGAGGAAGGTTACGACCAAGGAACTCTCTGATATGCATAGGCTTATTCACATCTTTGTGATTAAGTGCTTGATTCCAAGAGGTTCAAGGAAGACTAAGGCTAATGCACTTGATATGATCTTGATGGAGCTACTGATGGAGAGGAAACCTATCAACTTTCCTGTTCTTGTGATCAAACACATGCAATATGTGGCTTCTCATAGGAGTCATGAGCTTGCATATGGTGTTTGGCTCACAAAGGTCTTCATGCATTTCGAAGTGCCCGATTTGGAGGAAGACACAGCCAAGATCATAGTTTCTTATAGGTATGGGGAAAGCCATTTCAAGATGTTGATGTGTAACAAGGTTGATGGTGTTTGGAAGAGACAAATTGCAGCAAGACCCGGGCCTTCAGCACCAAGTCCTGATTCACAGCCACAAGGACCTCCAAATTGCCTCAAATGCTTGGACAATGTGAACAGGATCTCAGAGCTGCATTCCATGCTACCAATGCTCAACTGAAGGAAGAGGAGAAGAAGGTGGTCGAACTGATCAAGGAGCTCAACATTGTCAAGCTTCAATTGAAAAAGATACAGGACATCTCCCTTCCCTCCGCGTCCCAAACCTAACCCAAAAACCCTGAAGCCTAGCCTTATTATCTTTGATTTAGCCCCATCTTTGAACTATCCTATCCTTGACCTATGGCCAAGACTTGAATTTGCAATATGGTCTGTAATAATTAAAGTTATTGCTTGCTTTGCTTATTCATTCTTGAGGAATGAGACCTGACACCTCGGGCTAGTGTTTTTGGATCTAAACTGATTTCTATCCTTGAGGGTAGTGATGGTGAGATCTTCTTGTAGGTATATTGAGATTTGGAGATGGTCTACAGGGGTATTTGATTGAAAAACAGGCTATTTTTCCCTTTTTGAGGATGCTAAAGGGGAAGAAGAAGTGTTATGGCCATTGGTTGAGCTATCTTTGATTGTGTTTATGGCTTGCCTAACTCTTAAGTGTTTTAACCCTGATTCTCTTTGTTGGATATTATGTTGATTACTTTTTGTACATGCCTAGGTTTTTCTAACAAACCTTTAGATCCCTGTGCTGAATACGCCATCAATTGGTTGTCATCATCAAGAAGGGGGAATATTGTTGAGTTCATATGTTTTGATGATGACATTGATTGAACAAATTGATCTTGAGTATAGGTTGTTAGAATAACACACGAATTGAGATAGGTGTGAACAAGGCCCAGGTCTTCTCCTGTTTCCATATATGTGTCATAGACATGGAAAGTTCCTATTTTGATGATTATGCTAATTTTGTTAAGTCTTTATTGATTATTCTAAATATCTTATATATGGACTAACAATATATTGAGCGAAAATTCGAATATTTTGGTACAAATCGATTTTAGATTGTTTTGTAGATACGGAAAGTTTTAGAGACCTAAGCACGGAAATAGGATCATATTACTGTCCAAACGAAGATGGAGATCCAAACTTGCTGATTCCTGGAGTTCAATGAAAGGGAGATCATCACCAGAAAGCAAATACATCGATTGCCTACTCAACTTTGCCATCATATTGCAATGAAAAAAACAAAGAACCAATTTGTCATCCATAGAAGTTCAATTCAGCTCCACAAACATCCACCAGCCTAAGACGACAATCCTTTGGTATTTTGGAGCTGACACACAATCACAAACACAAGATGCTGTTGTTGATTGACTGGAGAGTTGATCAAGAAGACTTCCTTGGTTCAAAGTGACCAAACAAGAGGAAGACCTAGGCCTTGTTGAAGACAAAGATGCCAAGTTGCAAGGAGTACAATCCAGGAGACTAAGGACCAAAGAAGTACGAGGTGTTGGTATAGGGGATTGAAGCTGAGGGTACAAGAGTTGAATAAGGGAGGATAGGAACTAGAGGTGCTAAGGCTCAAACCGGAGTAGAACAGAGTGTATTTAGGGTGACGTCTGGGGGATTGGTACGAGTTGTAATTGTTGTGTACTCTGTGTAAAACCCCAAGGAAATGCTTAAATGGTTTGATAGTATTACCTATACCAACAAGGTGCACCTTCCTTTTCGATAGCCCATCGTTTTAAAACTCCATAGTTAAGCGTGCTTAACGTGGAGCAATGCTGGGATGGATGACCTCCTGGGAAGTTTCTCAGGGCGTGCGCGAGTGAGGGCAAAGCGCACTGAAAGGACTAGTGTTGGTTTGGGGGGCAAGTTGTCAGCCTGACGAGCGGTTCTTGGTGACGACCCGGTAGCAACGATTTGGTCGGGGCGTTACTGTATGGTATCAGAGCAACCCTGCAACTGCGTGCTCGACCTGTGGACAAGAGGTCCAGGTCAGCCACCTAGCGAGGAAAGGTTCCGGGGCCGTGTGTCGTGCTTGAAGTCTCAACCAGGACGTTGCGTTCTTTAAGTGGGGGTGTATGTAATACCCCAAGGAAATGCTTAAATGGTTTGATAGTATTACCTATACCAACAGGTGAACCTTCCTCTTCGGTAGCCCATCGTTTTAAAACTCCGCAGTTAAGCGTGCTTAACGTGGAGTAATGCTGGGATGGGTGACCTCCTAGGAAGTTTCTCAGAGCGTGCGTGAGTGAGGCCAAACCGCATTGAAAAGGACTAGTGTTGGTTTGTGAGGCCAGTTGTCAGCCTGGAGAGCGGTTCTTGATGACGACCCGATAGCAAGGATTTGGCCGGGGCGTTACACTCTGTTACCAGGGTGTTGGTGATACAAGGAATGCGCGAGTGAGGCCAGAACACATTGAAAAGGACTAGTGTTGGTTTGTGAGGCCAGTTGTCAGCCTGGAGAACAGTTCTTGGTGACGACCAGATAGCAAGGATTTGGCCGGGGCGTTACACTCTGTTACCAGGGTGTTGGTGATACAAGGAGTGCGCGAGTGAGGCCAAAACGCATTGAAAAGGACTAGTGTTGGTTTGTGAGGC
Source organism: Drosera spatulata (assembly GCA_035668315.1). Taxonomy (NCBI): domain Eukaryota; kingdom Viridiplantae; phylum Streptophyta; class Magnoliopsida; order Caryophyllales; family Droseraceae; genus Drosera; species Drosera spatulata. The sequence continues at coordinate 12,326 of JAOVYX010021265.1, read as the reverse complement.
CAGTTGTCAGCCTGGAGAGCGGTTCTAGGTGACGACCCGATAGCAAGGATTTGGCCGAGGCGTTACACTCTGTTACCAGGGTGTTGGTGATACAAGGGATCTAACATTGATCTGGAGGATTGGTGAAGGAGTGGGAGAATGATGTGTACTAGTGAAGGAGATCATAGTGCAAAGTTCTCAAAAATCCCATTACGTACTGGATGTAAATCTCTTGTTCCATAGTTTTGGGCAAGAGACAAACCAATATAAACACTATATCCACTCTCTCTTTATTGTTTTTGTTCTTGATCACACAACAAACAAGCATACAAAATAGTTGGTGACTTACAAACAAGTAAACAAGCTGAGAAAGACCCAAGCCTTTCTAAAAACCCGGGCCTTCAACATCAAGAAAGTAAAAAAGAGTTCGAAAATCTATTGATACTTAATTCATCCCCCCCTCTCTCTCTCTCTCTCTCTCGCATCCTCTGCAAACCAACAAGGGTTTTGAGCATTTGCGCATTTTGAGCATGTTGAGCATCCTTTGCAAAAAAACCAACGCAGATTTCTTGACTAAGGCAGTGAGTCATTCAAAGTTCAGTTAGTGTACTACCGAGGTTGGTTTGAGACGATTAGCTGCGAGGAAGACATCCGTTCGTGTGAAGTATTCAACAAGTGAGAGATTGTTGAGCCTGTTGACTACTTCATATCCATGACGGATGTACGCTATGCATACATAGTACAAGGGTTTCGCTCACACGGTGAGCGGATGGGGATCCAGGCGGCAGGGTCCCCAGTAGAAGTATGAGGGCAATGCCCTCGTGGACAAAGCTGCATTATCTGGTATGATGTAATACTATGGATGAGCTAAAATAGTGAAGAAGGACGTTTAGTGTTCAACACGGGTCGTGTGTACATGGCACGGCCGTACATAATGGTTGTTGGCACATCACTGAGCACGGCCACATGAGACCGTGCACCATGGATGAGCCATGCCACAGACCTCGATTGTGAGATTAGATTCATTAAATCATATCAATAAGGGTCTATAAATATAACCCACGTTATTATTCTATGTCAGTTGTTTGGTGATATCATAGGCACAACAAATTGAATAAATCGGACTACTTCATTCAATATGATTGCAATAATATTATAGTAGTGATGAGTACAGGTTAATCCCATAAAGAACGGCTTTTTCAAATTTTGTGAATTAGATTGGTGATCTAACTATTTTCTATTAACATCGGGGTATATGGATAAAATAAAAATGTAAAGAGTAAATTGACTAAAGAATTTTTGGTTTCAGTTCGGTCTAGAGAGTTTTACCAAAGTTGATGAAGTGTATAGCATACGCGATTTTCACTAGTCATGGATTTTAATCATGGATTAATATTTTTATTTCCTATTCTTATATTTATGATAGGCGTTATAGTTACGTACGATAAAATAACAGTTGTTGACTTTCAATTATTGGTTACCCTTAAGCATGACATAACCAAACTAGCATAATCACTCTATGTCAAAACTAAAATATAACATAGACTAGATATGTCGCATTACGAATATTTCTGAACACCTCATGATATTAACAAACAAAGATTAGCGTTGTATCAAGTTCATATTCATACGTACATAGATTAATCAAACAAGAATGATATTATTCTATGATTTTCTACTAGCATTAACCAAATAAGAATGATTAATTACATACATACTTCATCTATGTAATAAGATGATCAATCAAACTACATAAATTCGAAAATTCAAAGCAATTCAACATATGAACATGATATCATAATTATAGAACATGAAACCACATGAAAGCATAAAACATGTCTCACAAAATCCATGAACAAGATCCGATCACTACACCATATGAAAGCTTTACGGTACAAAAGTCATGACACGTAATGGAAAATACATTAAACGATCAATGTAAATCATCACGAGATACAACTAGAAGTCAAAAAGGTGAAACCCTATACCAACAAAGATTGGTCTACAAACAGTTGACGACGATCTTCTTGTTGAATAAAGTGCAGGGATGCGTAGATCCGTATCGTTCTTGGAAGTCCTCTCGGCGATTGAATGGAAGAGAGATCCGAAACGATCTCGGTGACTCTCTTCTCTCTTTGGAACTGATGTAAAAAATGTTTAAAAAACTGATTCTCATTTTAAAATAGGTTGAGGAACATATAGAGGAATGAAAAATAACAAACTTCCCAAGAAAATAACGATGATAAACATTATAGATCGAACACACGGCACGACTGTGTTCACGGTGCACCTCCCGTGCTCCAACTGGCATGCCCCAAGCTCTTTAGTCACAGCCCGTGCGCAGGAAGGTCCAGAAATCAACATACACGGTTGTGCTTCAAACACACGACCGTGCTTCACTTCAATTTAGTATACTTTACTATTTTAACTTCAAACAAACTCAAAACACGTCCATTTTCATTTGAAATCATCGAACAACTCAGAAAACAGCTACGAAACTTCTTCACAAGCATCTCACCATCAGAAATGCTTTAAACTCTTTATATCTGCAATGAAAACAAGAAATACGACAGTATCGATGCTCTAAATAACAAAAGGAACTAAAACGACATAAACTAACAATAAAGCTGACACAAACAAGCAATTTTGACTAAGAAAATGATGCGTGTTACACACTCATCATGAGTTCATATGAGTTGAGTTGTGATCTAATATAATTTGGTATGCTCTGTAATCTCTTCTTCACATAGTACTTTACTACCATGATTTTGTGGTGATGTTTTATGGGGACTTTCTCCCGGTACTCTGGTTTTTCCACGTTAAATTTGTGTGTCATTGTTGTTTTTTTTATCTCACTCTAGTATCTTCAAAACTTTCAAGCGAAGGTGATATCGGGATGTATGAGACGAAGGTATTGAAGTGTGCCCACAATGCTACAATCAAGGGAAGGATCAGGTAAAGGTTCACTATTAAAAATGGGAGTTTTAAAACCACTAGAAAATGATGTCAAGATAGGTTTGGTTTCATGAATTTTTGTGCTATGAAGAAGATCTGAAATGTATTTGGGTTGAGTGAAAGTGATTGATGAGGACGAGATGTTAGCGAGGCCGAAGATGGAGAGTCCACGACTGGTAAGTGTGACAATTTGGACATCGGAGATGGTGTTGTCAAGGTGGATTGGGATGAATTAGGGCAAGGAAAACATTCGACATGTTAGTAGAGGTATGGGTGATAGCGTGTCGTTAAGCGCTTCCAATTAACCCCCTCAAAACTTAATAGTGGTGCATAGGGATCGTTCTCACGGATAGAAAAAATAGTGTTATAAAACCAATAAATAGGAATATCCCTAACTTCAATTTAGCTCAATATAAGTAGGAGAAAGTGAGATGTTTCTAAATTAAACAAGAAGGATAAAAATTATAGATAGATAATTACAACTTAGCAAAGAATGCATGCTGTTATTCATAACCAATGGATTTAATCAGGGACAATTACTACATAAACTAGAAAATAATTCCATGTGAATATAGTTTTAGGATACTCTAAGCATGCAATTTTCTTTTTATTCTAAAATATACCAATGTGAGCATTGAGACATTGTCAAAAGTAAATATCCTACTCAGCTCGCATGAATGCAAATTAATCCTAAAAATCTATCATTTGAATTAAGCTGTAACTCTCCTTAACATATTTGCATCTTATGGAATGAATTAATTAAGACATAACCCTAAGTTGTGAATTTCTACTAACTTGAATAAATATCCACTGAGATCAATTATTTATTCAAATTCCTCGTTTTGTTACTCTATTTATCGATCTTTTCTTTCGTTTAAATCTTGCATGTCGTAGTCCTTGTTTCTTTAAAACAATTGGTGTCAGAGCATGAACAATCATGAAGGACGTGGATGTGGACAATGACATCGCAATGCCTGAGGCCGTAGATTCGATCTAGAGGCAGTCGAGTAACCACGTCGACAAAAACGAGAACCAAGTGACATCAATATTGAACATAATCGAAGACGTATTCAGATCTAGAGAGACAACTTGCAGAGGAAAATTGTAATGCTCGATCCAAAGCCGAACAAGAGGAATCATTGGTTTCATTCTATAATGAATATGAGAAGAAAGAGGTAGATTTGTTCGCGTATTTGACTTGGGGAAGACGGCGAACCATGCAGATTGACGATCTATCTATTCTCATCTCAGAACATCGAAATTAAAATCATGATTCCAAAGTTTAAACAGTTTAGTAATCCTATCTTTGATTAGTATCACGAATATGGTGATGATCGAATTGTGTGAAGTCATATATGATGATTATGATTATTATGAGTCGCCGAGCCACCTAAAGAAGTTGTTCATGCAAAGGAGGATCGACTTGTCAGTCGTGTATATTTGATATGGCGAAACCTCAATCTCGTCTTGCTTTAAAGCCCTATCTCAACCTTTTGCAAGGAGCATTCATCCTTTCGTTTTGAAAATAGTATGTTTTGGGATGATGCATTGAAGATAACGGCAAACACAAAACATACAAGTGTCTTGCTAATACTCAATCGTTTCTTCAAGACTCCTGGAGAATGACGCAAGAAATTTGATTGGAACAAATTTACATTGTATTTTTTTTTATGTTTTAGATATGAGTTAGTTATTTTAATGTTTAAGTTCACTTTTCTTATAATTAGGGAAATTATGGTTGTTTTACTTGATAACGGAATTAGGGTTTTTTTATTTATCTTTGTTTTGAGACAGTCATCATAAATAGTTTATCAATTGAGTATATCCAGAATTTTTTATTTGAGAAGAGAGATTGTGTCCTCTATTTATCAATCTTGTCTTTCATTTAACTCTTGTATGTCGTAGTTCTTTCTTCTTTGCATCATTTAATGATGCATGCAAGAAATCGGATCTCAAAGGACTATATTTTAATAATTTTTATTTTTTAGATATTTAGTTTGTTATTTTAATTTTTACATTTACTTTTGGTTAAATTAGGAAATTAGGGTTATCTACTTATTCGCGAAACTAGATTTTTTTTTTTAGAGTCGTACTTAACCTTATTCAGAGGCGGCTGCCATAACTAATTTTTATTTTGAGATAGTTTGAGAAATCCTTGTTGAGAAGAGACGGAGTTTTTCCTCTTCGCATATCCACATCATTTTCTTATATCTGTGTTTCGTCGTGTTGTTCTTGCACCATCTTGGAATCAGAGCACATGGCTGATTGTGAGGGACGCGAACAAGGGCGAGGACAGCGTGGGGAAGAGGTCCTAGACATGGACCTTCTTCTGAAGACAATCAGCCACGTCGATAGCGTTTGCGCAACCTATGAGACATGGAGATTGAAGATTATCGACGAAGGATTTAGGAAGTGGAGCGAACTTGATGAGGCAGGGCTTGGTACCCGATCTGATAATGAACCAGAGGAGTCCGAACAATCATCCTATGTAGATGAAGAAGAAGAAGAAGAAGGGCACGTAAATCCAGTTGCGAACCTAAACTATGGTGGGCATGAGGCATCGCAGGCGAGAGGATGCAGATCATCACAGAGTATCAGCATGAAAGCTGAGATCTCGGAGTTTGAAGGTAATACTGAACACGATGAATTTATCGATTGGTTATGTACTGTCGGGAAAGTCTTTGATCTCAAAGACCCCATCGGCGAGCAGAAAGTGAAGGTGGTTGCCATTAGATTACATAAATAGGAATCTATATGATGGGAGCACGTGAAGAAACAGTAGGTTCGAGAGGAGGCAAACAAAAAAAATCGTAGTTGGGAAAAGATGAAGAAGCTTTTGTGGAAGAAATTTCTAAGTACCCATAATCGACGAGAGGCATGCGGGTGAGTTTAATGGTGAGTTTAAATGGTTCTGCATGCGGGTCAATGTCGAGGAAGAAGAAGAGTAGACCACTAGAGAGATCGTTGGTGTGATCCATCTGTAGCAGTATTGGACATTTGATGATGTTTACAGATTCCGATCTATTCCTTTCTCAAAACATCAAGGTCAAAATCGAGATTAAGAGTTTGATAATGCCATCTTTGATTGGTATCTTAATTATGATTTTGAAATGAATTTGGGGGAAGTTATATATGATGATTATGACGATGACGAGTTGTATGAATTCGATGCCTTAGTGAATGATCCACTTGAGGAGATCGCGATCACAGTTGAGTCCCCAAAAGGAGTTGCTCATTTGAAGGAGCATTGACTTTTCACCGGTGAATGTTTTGATGTGACGAAACTTACAAAATCTCGTCTTTCTTTGAAGCCCAAAGAGATTGTGATTCCCACATTAATATTTTCCCAACAACATTCATCATTCAGGTTTATACTTGGGAACAATACTTTGAAATAAAGAGGAACAATCATAAATAAGGGGAGAATGATGCATGCAAGAAATTAGATCTCAAAAGATTACATTTATGATTTTTATGTTTAAGATATTTAGTTAGTTATATTAATGTCTAAGTTTACTTTTAATTTAATTTGGAAAACCAGAGTCTTTTATTTATCAACAAAACAAGGGTTTTTCTAGAGTTCTATTCTTGTTTTGAGGTGGCCGTCATATTCATTTTTTTTTTTTTTTGAGTACAAGTCCAATCGAACCCAATTTTCAATACTCTTTATCTGAATTACAAATCAATAGGATTGATGCAGGAAGGCATCCATCCCACTGACCCGCAAGAAAACACTCAAATACATAACAAGTTAAGGCGTGTGCAACCTTGTTAGCATCTTGAGGTATCGCAGAGCACTTGAAATTTGCAAGTGATGCCGCTAATGTTATACAATCCAAAACTAAACTTACTGAGAAGAGACACTTGTTCTTTATCTATCAATCTTATCTTGCGTAATAATTTTGCATGTCGTAATCCTTTGCTTCTTTGCATCAACGATGGTGTCAACTCACAAAGTACAGTTATGCATCGGTATTAACTAGTCTCCTATCGCACAACTTGCAAAACATTGCTATCCTAACGCAGATTTTGAGTGCGGGATACTGTCTCTAATCTTGAAGACCTCAACAAAACATCGACTTCCAAGTCATGGAGTCACAAAGGTCCGGGATCTGACGACAGATTGCATGAGAACAGAATCGACACACGACTTTGATTCTTCTTGTGGTTTCATGTCATAAGGTTAAAACTAATCACTTGGCAATGCCTTATAGTATCCCACACATGCGACACTCTATATTTTCTTGATCAAGCGAACACAATTGAGCATAGAGAAGTTGAAAGGAACAATACAACCATTATGGAACTAAAAAAGAGAGCGACTTCATGACGAAGCCCCCTACCGGATAAAAGAATAGACAGTTGGACAACGGCTAACTTCATTGGTATAGAATGTCTCTGGGGCATTAGGACTTGCGATCAACCCTAGGTATTATTCTTAGCATATACGAAGTGGCAAAACTGCAAGCCAGCAAGGCAAAAGCAGTCCAAATAAGTAACCATAACTGAACTGACTTTAGCAAACATGAAAAATAGATAAGATCAAGAAGTGAGTGAAACAGGACAAACAGTACAAGGGCTCTCAACATAACCATGACAAAATTTCAACATCGAAGAGTCAAACCCGCTCTTCAAAAATAGAGACAGCTTCATGATTCTCGTCATGGATTCAGTTCAGAAACGATTATAACTTAATCAGTGTGTAAACACCAAAACTTTTCCACATATACAGTAGAAATTTTATGAGTCCAACCTGGTCTTCAAAAATAGATGAAGCTTGCCTTGCATCTAACCAAGTAAGCCAAGAAAAACACACATAAATAGAGGAACACCAAACTAAGGTACTCCGAACCTCTGAACACCTCGAATCTTGACCAAATATCTCATTATTTTCTCCAAGAAGGAAGCAAGACGACTGGAATGTCTCCAATGATCACCATAAAGCATCGACATTGTTCCAAGGCTGTTTTCGGGCACATAGGCAGTCCTGTAGAGATCAGAGAACAGAATGACATGCCAAATCAAATGCTAACAGCACACACAATCGACGACAAGACACAGAATAGAAAAAAACATCTAGCCTCTTCTTTCCTCATCACAACATTCATTGCGGAATAAATCACAACACAAATGGACAGCAGGACATGTTAGTTGAAAGAGAATCCGTAGAACAAGGCAAGGATCACTTCCTTACACACTCAACGGGGCACAAAATGGCTCCCAAAATCTTAAGAGGACCAGTTTGGTATATTTTTTGTTTTTTTGCACAAAGGACACAAAAAAGGAAATGATATCTTATTTTGTCCTTCTAAATAAAACAAAAAAGAAAAAAGAAAAACGGTGTTTTAGTGCCTTTTATTGTTTTTTTGAGGATGGAATAGACAACATAACAAATTGTAATGAATAATATATTTTTGTCAGTCTAGTGATACGGGGAAGTGAGGTTTGTCAATACTTAATATCTTCATGCATAAGCTTCTATTCTTGATTATTTTTGTCTCAATTGTTCCACAGGATGATCCATAGTTTTTCATACCAAATTCTCTTATTGTATGGCTGAAATAATGACGCCCCTCCAGTGATGCATAGCCTTCAAAAGGAAACACGTTCTGCTAAAGTCTACAGCAGAAACTTAATAAACCAACCTGTGAAAAGTATCCTTAGTCGTCCAGATAATAATAAGTCCCAGCAGACTTTTGCTCCCTGTCCTTTGTCGATTCCAGCTTGTTAATCCTTGGGCGATAATTGGTTGGATCCCTCCTGAATGTGATATCCAAATGCTACAACACAGATCCAAATATGAAACGATTAGCTAAAAGGGAATAAACCTAGGGTCTGACCACAAACAATGAAGGAAAAACGAATTACTGTAAACAGAAGTAGATCAAGAACTCAGGTAATCCTTAATAACTGATACACTGATATCATAATTCAATAAAGAAATCACACAAGCTTTGATCCACCGAAGTGATTACTAAGATATACATTTTTAGGCCTACTATCATTAGTAAAACTGATTCCTCGACATGATATCAGAATAAGTCGTGACAAAAGATCACGAGTTTGATCCTTACCTTCCCCATTTATAGCTACTAAGTGGTTTATTATGTGGATTTGTTTGACACTTTGTATGGGCTGTGCAATGCATTTGTTGTCCACATTTTATAAGAGAATGAGCTTTCGTATGAGGAAGTGTTAAGATATACATTCTTGGGGCCTACTGCCATCCGTTCGAACTTTTAACCAAGACAACTTTGCTTTAAGATAAATATTTACATGCTCTAATTGTTTCTCCATCACTTAACCTTCTAACCACCCAGGCTTTGTGGGTAAATGTTGTGTTTTATCTTTCACCCATGAACCAAGAATTATGCATGCTACATCTAAAAAAACGAATTAAAACAAAAAATAATTCTGTAACGTGAAATTTCTACCACATAAAAAAAAATTCTACCAAACAATAAACTTACAAAGCCGAAAAATTATACCATAATAAATGAGAATATATTCAGATTTTTAAGTTGAAAATGAAAATTTCATAATACTCTTCTATATATTTCAGAATAATACAAGCCAGCAATTCAACTAAGGAAACCTACAAAAGAATAAAAATGACAAGAAATACTTACAGATAGGAAGAGGTTCATGCCAGTCAATAGAGACTGAGGTGCATTTGCAGTACAATCCACTGATGGCATCCCCTCGTAGACAATCACTCTGTCTGCGAGATAAGTTGCCATGATGAAATCATGTTCGACTACAAAGGCGGTCTTCTTAGCATGAAGAATGAACCTCTTTATCACTTTCGAAGCAACAATACGCTGCTCAGAGTCAAGATATGCGCTAGGTTCATCAATCAGGTAAATGTCTGCAGGCTGCACAGTTGCATAAGAGTTACCTTCCACATGGAGATATGGACAAACTTGCAGGGAGAACAATTTGGGATTGTATTGATTCAAGGTTTTCTCAAATGATAAGATTGAACTACATAGTAAAAAACAAAATCCAAAAAAGTAGAATGTTTCACTTTTAGAATGCTACATAAACGGGTCAAAAGACATATTACCCCCTTAAAACTTGCATAATTCCATATTACCCCCCTCAAAACTTCATAATTCCATATTACCCCCTTCAAACTTGCAATATGGACAATTTACCCCCTTTCTTCAAAAATTCATTTACAAAAATCACCTAAAATGACCAACCTATCCTCTAATCTTATCATCTTTAAAATAAATTTAAACAATTTGTATGAGCATACCATCCAAAAATAAAAAAAAAAATAAAAAATAGAGCTTTCTTATATGAGCTGTTTTATTTTGCTTGGTTCGAAGTATTTAACTTCAACTGATTTGGTTCAAATAATTGACTTAATTGGTTTTTGACTTTCCATTAAATTGTGTTGGTCTCAATTAGGATATAACACTACCGAAATTTGGAGTGAATATATTATTTGTCAAATTCAAAAATTAGATACGCTAAATTCCTTTCTTTTTTCTTTAAAACTCATATCAATTGTTTGAGTTTATTAAAAAAAAAAGATAAAAGGGTATTCGGGTCATTTTAGGTGATTTCTTTGACAAGATTTCAAGAACGGGGTAAATTGTCCATATTGCATGTTTTAAGGGGATAATATGAAATTATGAAGTTTGAAGCGGGTAATATGAAATTATGCAAGTTTTAAGGGGGCAATATGTCGTTAACCCTACATAAATTTATGCTTTGGCTCCATATTGGTAATTAACCCTGCCTCATTACCATGAATAAACAGTCAAGTAAATGCAGGAACGCTGGGTGTATGATGCAAAAAAGGCACAGGATAGATCTCTGTTGAGATACAAATAATATAATAGGCCTACTACCATCAATTCAGATTTTCAGTAGAATTGGTTGCTCAACATGATATCAGAGTAGATATGACAGTGAGATCACGAGTTCTAATCCTGCAACCCCCAATTGTTGTGTTTGTGTTTGTGGTGTTTGTGAGGCACTTAGTTTGTGTTGGATCAGTGTATTGTCCACGCAAAAAACCCAAGTGGGTTTTCGCGTGTGGGGACTGTTAAGATACAAATAATATAATGAACCTACTAACATTAGTTCAGACTTTTGGTAGAAGTGGTTCCACGACATGATATCAGAGCAGGAGTGTGATACCACGAGTTCGAATCCTGCAAACCCCAGTTGTTGTGTTTGTGTTTGTGGTGTTTGTGTGGCACTCGATTTGTGTTGGGGGCAGTGCATTGTTCACGTAAAGCCCAAGTGGACTTCTGCGTGAGAGGGAGCTTAAAGATACAAATAATATAATGGACCTACTACCATCACCTCGAACTTTAGCTAGATTTGGTTTCACAATATGGTATCATAGCAAGTGTAACAGTGAGGTCATGAGTTCGAATATTGTAAATTATTGGTGTGTTTGTGATGTCTATGTGGCACTTGGTTTGTGTTGGGTACGTGCATTGTCCACCACAAAACCCACGTTGTGTGAGGGGGGTTGTTGAGATATAAATAATATAATGGATCTACTATCATCAGTTCAGACTTTTGATAGAACTGTTCCTCGACAACCTCATTTATGTAGACTAGGGCAAATTTACTTACAAACTTGGGGATTGATAACATATTTCATCAAGAAGTTACTGTCAGCATACAATCTTAAGATACCTTTTCTACAATAGAAGGGGTTAAACCTTTTCTGCAATAAAAGGGGTTCAAAACACACCCACGCACACCCACAAAGGAAGATCCTAATCCTACCTTATCCATTGATGGACTTGACATATCTTTTGTATTTTACTAAGAAGAGAAGACAAGAAATGACATTTCATAGAAGAACAAGTTGAAAATGAAATACTCAAATCTGTGTTTTCTTCCCTTATAAAGGAAGCCCTAGGATCAACTGCACACCAACCAGACTATTGTTCACCTTTCTTAAAAGGTCTAAGGAACTGAGCTCTATTGCCAACAGTGACACTTTACACTACTAAGAAAAAAAACTCCAACCAAACCTCAGACTTATGCTAGAAGATACAAATTTCAACACAACAGAAGCCATTGCACATTATTTCAAATCTTTTTTTTTTTTTTTTTTTGTTTGAGTTGGGGAGATCGAGCATCCATTATAATAAATATAAAAAGAGTGTACCTTTCCGAGGCATAGAGTCAAAGCAACTCTCTGCAGCTCTCCACCAGAAAGATTCACTACTTCTTGATCCATCAATTGCTCAATCTGGAGAGGCTTCATTACATCTGAGACAAACTGGGGATGGGCATAGGAGTCTCGTATCTTCTGCATTAGCAAGTGTCTCACGGTATATTGGAATTTCGGGCTGATTTTCTGAGGCTTGTAAGAAACATTGAATTCAGGTATTTCCACATCTGAACCTTCAACT